>JAGDQP010030123.1:5895-22846 GCA_022664845.1 Lepisma saccharinum | reverse complement strand
ATCTACGAAAATTATTCAATGAAATTGCACTCAATAAAATATTTGTTACTTTGCTTTATATTTGCGTAGCTGTTCATCTAATAAGTGCGTCTGCTCCAAAACTCACAGCGATATTATTGTGATTATAAATTATACGACGTGGTGTTTGTAGCTTATTGCGTTTTGAAATTCACAAATTTTGTTACTTTTCTTTATTTTAAGGCTACTAACAATATTTAGAGTTTTGAGGTCAGGGATGCTCTCCGCCCTCCTTGGTGTTTTTCGGTACAAATTGGGAATTTGTACACGACTGTTAAAATTTCTAGGTTGGTTCGGAAAAAAATGGAAGCTTTCTCTTAGAATAATTCTTGAAACAATACAAAAATAGAGCATATTACTTTCAGAGGGCATACGTCCCCCGCGGCCTTTGTCTGGACTTGTCAGTTACACGTATCACGTCAGATCATTTACTTGTAGGACTAATTACAATATAATCACCGACGTGGGGTCCGGACCGGACCCCCTCTTTGGTATTTACTGGTGCAAATTTAGCATTGGTATGCGACTGTTAATCCCACCACTACCAAGTCCAAGCATCTTGTACATTATTGGTATTTCACAAAAGAATACCAAAGAAAGAAAAAGATAATTTCTTGAATAAAATAGAGGATTTTAACACATTGATAAAATCTGGTTGACAGTGGGAATCGAACCTCCGCCTTGCCGGTGCAGGGCTCTTACCAACTGTGAACAATTCTACATCATAAACATCCCTGGGTTTCCCTCATAAATTAAAGATTTCCCTGAGTTTTTCATATTTATAAAATTCCATGAGTATTCCAGGTTCTCTCTCCTGTGTTTTATTCTCAGAATCCATATGAAATATCCTCTGTGATCACGCCATTATGGAGGGTCACCACTGAATGTGTTCGAGACAAATTTCCTTCCTCTTTGCTTTCTGTTCCCATGTGACCAAAGTCCATTTACGGCATTGAAAGGACGATGCGCTAAAAGTGTCGCAGCGGATGGAGGATACAATGAGTGACATGCGTGTATACATAAAGGACACAAGTATATGCACACAAAATTTCATGGTCCTAGTGCTACTATTACAAAAAGTTATGGCCCACAGTGCAAAACTTTTTGAAGGCCCTTTGTACTACCTCTTCTGGTGCTAATGCAACACTGTTACCAATGAATTGTAGGCACGCCACTTCCTAACACCTTCTTTTAGTTTCGCATGAAATCGCGAAATAGATTACAAAAGTTATATTTTGTAAATACATTCTAACACTGCACCAAATATAAGCGGAAGCTTCTAGCTAGCTTTCTTTCCTACATTTCAAGCCAAGATTAATGGTAACAATTCTATAAATATAAGCACTAAATAGCGACACGGAATTTCTTTGGCGTAACTTTCATTACGCCTAACAATTGATACACTACAACACAAAATTAGACGTTTGACTACACTACACGAGAAATCCCAGGATGAAGGGTGTTAAGTAAATGACAAAATAGAATTCTCACTGTCAGTAGTTTTCTGCAACTAGTCGGATATTTGAACTAGTTTTCAAAATAGTAAGGAACTCGAAATTGAAAAAGAAATGCCCAAATTTAGGAGAAAATAAAACTTTTTTACCTTTTGAGAATAGGGTCAAACTAGCATGTCATAATGGCCACATGGCAAAAGCCATAAAAAAAGAAGAAGAATAGAAATTAAAAAAAAACTACCTCTTGTCTTTCTCTCTAGTCTGTAATTTTTATTAAAACGATTCTGATCGTTTTGAAGCCTTTCTCCTCTTTTCAGCATTTCCTCTTGTTTTGCTCGTCGTTTATCAACGTTTTCTTTGGTTGGATAATTCCTGAAAGAATTCAAACACCTCTCAATTCTCCCTTCTCTCTCTTCTACTCATAGATAGAAAATCTCACTGTTGCTTACTACACTGGATTGAAGCCTTTAGGCAACTATGGCTCAGGCTGACTAACTACACTGCACTGAGTCAATTGTAAACATTAGTTTCCACCAATAATAATAATAAGAAAGCCTACATGAGTCAGAGCCCTGGTGTATTTCACAGACCACTCCTTCTAATATTCACTGTTGTTTTTATCAGTATTTTAACTACCATAATGCACGTGAAGAATCTGATCAGTAAGACTATAATCAGCAACTTGACTTCCCGATTTCGAAACCCAGTCCTCGTGGTCCAGACGGTAACATCGCGGACTGCGGACCGGCAGTGGGTAGGTAGGCGGGTTTGAACCGCGCGGCCGATCATCCTGACTGAGGATTTCCCCTGTTTCACCAGGCGAATGCGTAGATAGTATCTTAAGTAAGGCTCTGACCGATACCTTCTCCATCCCGGCTTAAGCCAAAGATACCAAAGGACCTTCAATAAATTCTAAATCTAATTCTCGATTTTGAAAACATTCAGTTTGAAAAAAAAGCTAATTCAAAAACAAGGTGGTAGTATAAGTAGCGCTAGAAAAAATCTTTCCTTCACTGCGGATTACCGTGTTCTGACGATCAACTTATTCAGAACATCGAAAACAATAGATACTTAAGGCTTCTAAACATGTTAACTAAAAATACGTATTCCCTAAACTGTTATTGTCGCACCCGTATATTTATTTATTTCTCCAATGACAAGTTTTTAAGTTACGTTCAAAATCCAAATCTCTTCCTACGCATTACAATAGTTAGGAATATTGTATAAATAAGAAACAAAACCCAAACCCCGTGGTCTAGTGGTTACGATCGCGGACTTCGGAACGGGACTGAAAGAGGCAAGCAGGTTCGAACCCTGCTGCCGCCGGCCATAGTTACTAAGATATTCGAGGGCTTTCCTCGCTTTTAGTAGGAAAATGTCAGTACGGTACCTCGACAAAGATCGCAACAACGAAATCATTCATTTGTGTCATAGAGAATAGGCATGTCTGCACACAAACCAATATACAATATTACCAGAGACGAAATTTATGGCAGAAGATGGGTGCTATAACTAAAGCAGTACCTAATTAATATACATAAGAATTTATACAACGAACCAGACCTTACAATGAATTGCAAATGCAATATTAAGTGATTGAGAAAACACAAATATAGTGTGTGAATACAAATATGAAATGGGTAACTGCGAGCGGAAATAGTGGATCTACTTGGTCGAGAAAAAGCTAGTACAACACCAAACGTAAGAGGATACAAGACAAAGAAGTGGAAGGCAGGGAAAAAAGCAGAAACTAATAAGTTGGAGAGAACGAAAAAAACTCCAGGATAAAACGAAATCCCATCGCACGGAAGGACGACACTGGACTACCTGGTAAAAGATATGCTAATATCACTCTCGTTTAGGGTTAAGAGTTGTTGGAATACGATGTTAAAAAGAAACTCTATCTTCTCCATCCCAGGAGACTACTGTGTTACTTCAAAGCACTCCCCTAATGTTCATGCTACCTCGGCACTTAAGTCTCCGAGAAAAAGTCATATGGGTTTGCCAAGTGTCGACGCTACAGAATAAATCCACCGAATGATCAGAGAGAAGCCGTCGGTGGTATAAGCAGTTCGAAGAAATTGAAAACCCGAATCGCGACTGCTCTGAAATCAGTGACGACGAACATGGTGAAGCGAGTACAGCACGAACTCCCATCTTCGCCTTGCAATTATGTGCGTCACTCAAGGTGAGTAAGCAGTACATAAAAATTCCACGTATGTGAACAGGATTGATTCATACATTATCTTACCTTTTGCTACACAGCTGACTCCTCCACCTCTGCAGAATTTCCTCTTTTCACCCAATCCTTACCTTCAACTTCGTCTAATAATGCACACCACTAGAGCGGTGAAATTAACTGCCTTAATCACAATATTTATCGTATTAGTTAAAGGGAATCAGCTGTGTACCAAAAGGTAAGTGTATATAAAAGCACTCTACCTATCTATTTAAACTTGACCTTCGAAATAATTGGTAATTAAGTTAAGTATTTACACGTAAGTTCATGTATTTTTTGGGATATTACAACGTGTAACTTTTTGACGCCCTATAATTAAAAAAGAAGTGTTGTTTTTACTTCCTTCACTGTTTAAATTTGTGAAAAGAAAGAAGTATGCTGATTTTTCGAAAGGACGAAAAGACCGAGAATTGGATGTCTATGCAAACATGAACGTGACAACCTTACCTACGACACATGAAAATACGAGGAGAAATCAAAAAGTAATTGAGTACATTTGCTACAGTGAAACGGAAATGTATTCACAAAAAATGAAAAATACATTTTGAAGACTGAACATTACTTTACTATTCCACATAGCATCCATTCACACTGATACATTTGTCCCACCGTGAAATCAATTTTTCAATGTCCATGCGGTAGAAATCGTTCGGCTAAGCGCGTAACCAACGATACACGGGCTGTCACAACTTCCGGATTGCTGCTAAAGTGTCTGCCAGCATTTGCGAATGTCATCATACGTTGTAGACAACTGCCGATAGATTTCAGGTGGTTTTTCTCCATTTGACAACAGAAACCGCAGCTCCACTTGGTCGAACGTCTGGAGAATGACTGCCATTCTGAAATAACTGTTTAACAGCGTGCGCAAGGTTCATACACCTGCCATCTCGTGGAGAGGTAACGAAATACATTTACTTCAAAATGTATATTTCAGTTTTTGTGAATACATTTCTGTTTTACTGTAAACGAATACGCAATTGAAAAGCATATTTAGCTACTTTTTGATTTCTCCTCGTATTTTAAAATCCACAATATTATGTTTAGTCCACTGAACTTCTTGTCAGGTAGATTAAAAAGGTAAAATTTACTTAATGAGAAGCAGATGTCAGTCTGCTCCTCCACCTAACTCTGTTCACACCTTCTCTGTAAGTTTTACTTTGCTAACCACTTGACGAAGTTTAGGAGACTAGACCAAATATTGTTAATTTTAATTTCTTTTGACATGCCCCAGGTAAGTCATATTTCTTATAATTTATATAAAGTGATTACACATGGTATGATTAAATTGAGATATAATTAGCCGTATTCAGAACCATACAATCCGTAACAACGGAATAGCATTGTTAGTTACATGTTAGCTCAGAAAAAAAAAGTTTCTGAATACAGCTGTTAATGAATTTGAAGTTAATTTTAAAATAATAAATACCTTTTTCTCTCTTCAATCCACTTCGTGATATCTTCCGGAGTCTCTACGTTGGTTATCCTTTTGATTAAACCCGTAGCATGTTGCATTTGAATATGTTTAAGGATAACTTTAGGGTGAGCAGTGAACGTACAACCTTCCAAACCACAAGTTCGGTGTTCCTCGTTATGTTCAGCAAGCTTCTTTTTTGATTTAAAATCCCGGTCACATGTATCACAATAATACACTTCATCAGCATCTTCATCGTAATAATCATCATCATCGTCATCATCATCATACTGAATGCCCTAGAGGAAATAAAATTACCATTAGAATAAAAATTATTCATGAACATAGTTCATACACAGAAACAGTACTTTATTACAGTGTCTATTTCTAGACTGCCTCAAGACATTTAAACTAACTCAAAAAAAGAATTTTGAAGTTAATAATTTTGATATTGAGAAAACAGAAGAGAGACATTTACTTTTGTGATTTACTACCATATTTTCTTGGAAGTCTACACAACCTCACTTAATTATGAATTAAGGAGGGTCTAAATTAATTGGTAATTATGAATAGTAGTAGTAGTAGTAGTAACAGTAATAATAAAATTACTAGTACTTAAGAAATTAGAGGAATTTAAAAAAAAGGTACTTGCAAATATAATTAATTATTTATTTTATCTACATGCAAAGCTGGCTTTCTTTAACTTGGTGATAAAAAAAAAGAAAAAAAAAGGAATACACTACATCTCTAGAACATTTGGACTTTTCCAAAAAGAAAAGAATACATAAGTCAATAAAAAATCAATGAAGAGACTTACTGTGAGACTCCTGCAACTTAGTTATCCTTTACACAGCATACGCTGATGTAAGGCGGACACTACTCATGTTACAGCTTCCGCTGATGATCCACAACAAGACAAGATCTACAAAGATCTTGCTCTCCAACTGTATTCTTAAATGTAATTGAGAAAAAAAAAATATCCTCTCCCACACACACAAAAATATAAAATTATTGAAAACTGAACGTCACAGCTGCTGCTTCGGAAAAGAAGTGAAAAAAAAGGCTTGGAATTTAAATTTATCACTAATTAGTAGTATACATAATTCGTGAGTATATTTATTCACGAAATCTGGTCAGGCGTATTAATTATTATCGTTGTAATTTGCATAATTGAGAGAGAGAGGTATCGTCAGAAAAATCAATTTCTATAAAAGTGTGTCCAATAAAACTTGAAAAGCACAGGAGAGCAATTATTTTTTTTTTAAAAAAAGTTTACAATATATATAATATATAAATGGCACTAAATAATTATCCAATTAAACTTGTAAAAACATGTGTTTTGTATATGTATATGCTGTATATATTACTCGAGAGCAAAATATTTAATTTTAGGGCAAATAAGTATATGGATATTTATATAAAAGCAAACAATTTCTTTCCAAAACACTCAATATCTTTCTTTACACACGCCCACAATGCATTAATTTTTGCTACAATCCTTTTAAAATCTTTTTTTTTCTGTTGAACATTAGGGGTTTTAAAAATTAATTATACTTAAGCAGAACTGAAAGCATAATTCTTTCAATTACCATGATCAATTTTTTGCAGAGTAATTAATTCATATATAAATAAATATATCGAATCTAAGTGCTAGTACAAACTAACTTTGATTATATGTATTTTATTATCTACAACAAATCTACGGTTTAAGAAAAATCCCTACAACTTCAACAAAGATATCATAATCAAAAGAGACAGTGCACAAATCGTTACTTATACGTGAAAGGTTAAGGTACACACGAAAACAATAAAATACATTTTTTTTTGGTAAGTTTTTAATTTATTATATAAACACTTCTGAAACAGATGTACCTTTTTTTTTTTATTTTCGGCAGATGTTGTTTGTTCTCTAGGAAATTTTGTTTTTTGAGTTTATAGAGATGGAAGTACTAATAAAAAACATCTAGTCAATTTCATTTATATAAATTTGTCAATATTTCAAAAGTAAACACAACTGCTTACTTGCAATAATAAACACCTAATTGTAGATTATATATATATACGTTAATCAGTAGGATTTCTAATACATCATATTTTAGGCTACTCGTACTACAACGATTTCTTTTCAAATTTAAAACACAAATAGAAACAGATTTGAATATCAAAGTCTACTCAAGCACTGTCCTACATAATCAAGATTTCATTTCTTGTATACTATTCACTAAATGAATCTATGAATGTTCACTTATTTCTGGCTAGTTTAGACGTACAGGTGTTGTTTCTTTCTTTCTATCTTTATAGATATATATATATATATAGAACTGCACAAGTTTACTATGTAAGGACACACACATAAGCTTCTTGGTAATACAAACACTAAATGTAACACCAATCCATAGATAGCATCACTTAAACGAAGGGTGACTAATCTAAATTACAGGTGTGCCTTAATAGAGCAGCAAAATTTTGGATACGGGCTTCATGCCTTCGCTTCAACTACTGTTGACTTCAGCCATGATTTTATCAACATCCTGGAATTAAATTCCATGTGAAAAATGAAGAATTAATTTACTTTGGTTAACAATTAATTCAAATGAAGAAATTTAGAAGGAATCATTTGGATCAATTCTTACAGGGGACAAAATATTTTATGTTCTTTTTTTTTTTTTATTATTATTATTTGGAATGTATTGGTTTTCAATATAAAAAAATAAATATATTAAGAGCAAAACACAATATCTTTTTTTTTTCTATTTAAGATTATTTTATACTTTCCCCTCCTAAGTTAAAAAACTATATTTAAAAAGTGTAATTGCAGGAAATTCACATATAGTGTGGCAACTATTATGCCAGCTTTGCTTTCCAAATGAATGAGGAAGCTGTAAAGGGGCTTAGGTATGAAAAACAAGTCCATTACACAATCTTATAAATATATACAAAAATCAACAGTGTCTCTGACATGATTTTTCTCAATAGCAGTCACGAAAAATACATTACATTTTGTACATGAACAGCTACCCTATATTCTCGAAGTCCAGAGCTCCCACCAAGAATGCAAATTGAAACTGGTTGAAATAGTAACCAAATTGTTACAAAAAAAAAAAATAATGACTTTTCTACGTAACTGTCAGTACCACTTTGAGCTATTTTCATACATTAGATACAATATATTTATTTGCATGTAACGATTAACGTTGAAGTGAGTAACGGTAATCAACATTAAAAAGAGTAGAATTCACTACTGGATAAGGGCTCTCCCGAAGGGAGGAGTTAAGTCTACTGCTCCCACGCTGACCAGACGTGTTGCGAGAGGAGAACCAAAGCTCTCAACTGTGACCGCCACTGTCACAGCAACTCCTCAATTGAATCACGCTGTTGAGTGGGCACCGTTCCAGACCCTCTCGCTTTGAAAAAAAATATCTTGCCAGAGCCGGGAATCGAACACGCGACCCCACGATCAGCAGTCAGCAACGGTAACCACTAGACCAGCGGGGCGGTCTAAAAAAAAGAGTATATTAATACGTATAACTTACGTTTTTTTTAAAGTGAATATTCCCAAAAGACAAGACCAGTTCAGACTGCAGCTGTAATGTTCTATTTTTTTGTACCGTAACTAATATTTAACTTAAGCGCTAACTATTTCCTTTTGTGTGTGTACAAAATTACTTGATCTAAAGAGAAAATGCGAGAGAACGCCTATAAATAATGCAAACAGTTAGAATAAAGATATACTATCTATGAGTACTTTCTATATATCAAAAATAGCTTCAGAATATTTTATTTCGCTTTTAGAAGCATTTCAGCTGAATCCTGGATGGGGTACTGCATCATGTTGGTATTATTTCTGAATAATAGATGCTTTTACAATTAGTGTAACACACAATGAACTAGCCAAGAGTAGGAACCACAGTTATTTCTTACTTTGTAATGTAGCTACTTATTATTTTTAAATTTAATTTAGCTTGTAAATAGGTAACAAATTATTCGTTTAATTGTCCTACACACAGTCATAGCAATTTTTAAATTTAAAGAAAAAGAACATCTATTGTTAAATGACGAACGAAACAATTTTAGAAAAGCGAAAAAACTTCATAATTCTAGCTTATTGATACACTGGTACAAATAAACTAAAACTACACTTAAAAAGACTTTAACTTAATGAATTTTGATCAATTTATTACTAGAACTCAATCTTACATTGACTTATTCGTCTTTTAAAAAAAATCTGCACGCAGCTTTAATTAATTTCAAGAAAAAAATTACTTTCGGTTGAAATAGTGACCCAGTGGGAGGCCTGCGAACTCTTCTATATCCAATTCCCTCTTCAATCGTATCATTTTTTTTTTTTTTTTTTTTGCGCAAAATGTAACATGATACTGCACAGAAGAAAAACGAATGATTAAATGAAAAGAACTCTTGGCTACATTGGAGAAAAACATATTACTCACAGTCATTAAAGAATTGATAAACACAACGAAATTGTTAATAATAATACTTGCAAGTGACAAAAGATATTATTTCTGATGCGAATTCAACTCATGGATTAGCATGGGACTCTCACGAAAGACAAAACAAGTCTTATGCAAGAAATAGTTTAGAAGCTGATACACACACACTTTTTTGTATTTGTTACATAGTGGGGCCATCGAGCGCAATGCTACATACTGGGGAGTTATAGAAATAATAGGTCTAGAACAAATAGCTGGTGAAGAGGTGTATCACCTGTCAAAATTTTATTCGTGAATGCCCTTTAGTTTCAGATATGAGGACCTGAATATCAAATAACCCATAAGATACAATGCTGAACGGAAGCTTTAAATCGGTCTCCTGTAAAATCAAAGAAATCAAGATACGCCACTTTACCCCTTCACCGAAGAAATGAACCAGGAAAAGTTCCCCCTCCCCTTCAAAAAGTTCCGCACTCTGTTGGTGTATTACCGGTTTTGGCTTCCCAGATCGTTGCACAAAATGACTGCTTATTTCACGCCACATCAAAAAAGAAACGGGAGGTTTTTAACCGGAAAATCTTCACTTTTAATGAAATTTGGTTATCTTATTGAGAAATGAATTAGTGAGAAATTTAGCCTGCTACGTCATTAGGTTTGTGTTGCTGAGGTTGAAAAATAGATAAAAATTTTATTTTTGGTGACAAATACAATAAATCATGATCCTCTTCGCTTCTAATTGAGATCCGAAGCTATTTTTTCTCTCATTTGAAATGAGTTTCCCATGGATGTATGGTAGGTTAAGTTTCTAACAGCATAAGTTCAATGTCACTCGACCAGTTCCACTTCTTTTCCTCAGTTACACCGGGATGGTACCTTCAATTTAGACCCTATCCCGGCCTGAGATATAAATGCCTGAAGGACATATATAAATTCAAATTGAGACTGAATCTCTCCAAAACTATTTTCTATGATTCTGGAGGCAGTGTTACAAAATCTGAACTGGGATGAAAATCAATTACGAATACCTTAATCACCTTAGATTCGCTGCGGAGATCAAATGGAAATTGCCCGGCACTAGTTACACGAACAGAAAAATGGATAGACGAAATCAAGCAGTTTTCAGAAGCTACTTGGTGATAACAGCAGGTGACCAATTATAAAAATGATCGTATACGATGATAGTGATGTGAATAAATTCTAACGTAAAGGAATGATGTTTAAAAATTCAGTGACACTCGACTTATCTTCTGTTTTTTATTTTAACAACACATTACGTAGCTTTCCTTTATGTAGCCCACCTACGCGGGAAAAACGCGGAAGCAATATTTGGAACAACAGGAGAATGCATTATAAAGCAAACCGTATGACAATACTAAAATGCGATTTTAATTTTTAATTGTGCCTTTGAGTACAAAGCTTTGCGCGTTTTAATATTTACCAAGGAATTTAACGAGAAACTGCTCACCGTACCCTATAACGAAAAAAAAAGTCACCCGGAAGTAAATGTCAGAGGTCATGGATATGGGCAACAGGCGTTGAATGGGTCAAAGCGCCCCCTTTTCCGCTTGGAAATCAACTAGTATCATCTTCACAATGGAAATATCCAGGAAGTTGAAAGAAAAGTGAAAAATATTGTAATTCATAGTGAACTTCATGTTGACCACTCGTAAGAAAATTTCTGGCGACGCTCGTGTCTCTCAAGCAGTAGAAATAATGAGAGAAGATATACCCTAATATTCTACGTAAGGTTTCAGTAGTCTATTGAACTGTCGTATGAGGCGCGCCGGCCGGGTGGACGAACGGTCTGCGGCGGTAGGCCATCAGCTCAAAGGTCTCGGGTTCGAGTCCCGGTAGGGGCATGGGTGTGGATTTTAATAGCTACAGGGCGAACCGTGACGGGCCGAAGTTCAAAGTTACTAGACTGGCCCATATAAAAATAAAGTTGACGAAGTTTTTCGTATGAGGCGTCAACCGGAGATGATGATGATGAAAGGAGAGGGTTTGGCACTATCTGTATCAAATACGCATGCGCTCTGTAGATGACAACACGCACTAATTTTACCTTAGCAGTTAATTACCAATATTCACAGAAGATCAAAATCACATAAAACTAAATTATCCCCAGTGAAGACTATTACTAAATAAATTATGAAGTGTCCAACATTTCGTGACTTAAGATATTCATTCTGATATCCGAAGGAACATTCTATGCCTCAACTATTCATAACAAATATGAAGAAATTTACGGGAGATATTTTGGAAGGTATATTGTACATGGTTTAATGTTACCTACATGATCTTTATGGACTTTAGGCATCTCAGGCTGAAATCGTGTTATTGTTTGAAACAAAAACGCAAACTGCTATGGGAAAACAGCTCCAGTTATAAACTTTCAATGGGCATGAATGCCCAGAAAAACATGAGATTTTCATGTTCTACTAGTACCCTAGAATGCTGTTAGATTGTGATGGAATCTGTCGCAATTGTTTACTTTCTAGTAATGTAACGCAATAAAATCTTTACTGGAAATAATTGCTGACTAGACACCAGGTTCGAATTAATAGAACCATTGGTGTTGATCGATCATTTGAAAATTATTTTTATTGCGTAACGAATTATATAAAAAGAAAACAACTGTTAAGTTTACTTTAAAATCTAGAGATTTAAATAACCAGGTACCTAAAATGAGCTTGGATTCCTACGGATAAGCCATCCTAGACTTGCCTAAACGTTACAAATAATTTCAGATTTCTAGGGTTAAGAGCACGATTTTATTGTTACTAGCCTAAAGTACGTATCTGATATTGTAAAACTTCGTTGGAAATAAACTATTTTTCTGAGGTTACACTATCAGATCACTTAATCGCTCCACATAAAGAAGAAGAGGATGTTTGCTGGTTGATCTATCAACAATGAATCTAACTTTCTTAGCTGCCATGCACACGTAGAACTGAATTTATTTATGGTCATTACGCATCTCAGACGCAAGCCGGGATAGGGTTGAAATGTAGTCGGCTAGACCACGGACTTTTGTCTGGTGTGACTGAGGAAAAATTCTGGAAAATACTCGTTATCAGGATGGGTTGGGATCGCTCCCAGGACCTTCCGATTGCTAAGCCAACGTTCTACAAACTGAGTTACGGCTGCTAGGTAATATATCACATGGGTCAGTAGTAGCAATGTTTCTAAGGTAGATTTTCTTATCCTGCTACTGTCTTATTTGACTTTTTTTTTTTACCTCAATGTCACTAGGCATTTTAAATTGGCGTACAGAACAGAATGGAACAAGAAAATTACAAATAAATACCTGATGATCTCCGTAAATACTAAGCACAATATATGGTAATTAATAAACATCATCTTAACGAATCTAAAATTAACGAAAAAATCTTAACTTTCAAGTATATACAGGGTGTTCCACAAATATATCTCTCCTCCGTAACTCCGTTTTTTTTTTACTTTTTTTTTTATTTCTATTGAAATGGTCAGATAAAGCTGAAAACTTCAAGTTTGGAGGCAGTTTAGGAGCGAATTCCAAATAAACTCCCATGGGAATTACAATTTAACATATTCACAAAAACTGCTCATACTTTTGTTTAAACACACATACAACCAAACGATCTGACGAGCACGTATGAGCTCCAGGAAACAAGACGAAGTGGAGAACATCGGTTTCTCTCCGATATCAACATCTTGATGAGATCCTTGCACATTTTGAATATTTGAGATGATCTATAATTTAAACTTAACGCATGCAAATTAACATCTAACGTTGACTTTTTATCATTACCGATAACGGAACGATATTGCATTGACAGCCTATATAACATTTTGTTACCTGCTGGTCTGCAGCTGATTCTCTCGTTTAGGAAACACTTACAAATAACTAAAATTGTGATATATTTCGCGAGTCGGTGCGCTCGCATTGTCAACCGATGGGCAAAATTAAAGGGATAGGTTACGGGGTGAAGAGTCAGGTGTGGATGCTGTATTGCTCGTTTAAAGTTCTTGACAGAGTATAGGAACAATGTTGTCAGACTGTGACGTCACTTCCGTGCTCGCATTTGTATGAAAGTGAAATATAAATAAACAGTCAACAACATCTAACCCTCCTGAATGTATGTGGCGATTAAATAAAATGTTATCTGTGGCAATCAATGGAATCCAGCTCTTGTCCATTAGTCCTTTATCTAGGTTTAATTTTGGTTTACACTTTCGAATACATGCACTTTCGTATATGTTTCTTTCAATAACCGAATTTGTTTTATGTACAATGGAGACATCAGTAATGCTATGTTGTGTGTTTTTTACGTGCTGGGATAAGCCTGAAGTGGGGTGTGGGTGTTTGGCATCTCGGACGTGTTCGTTTACCCTAACCGAAACTCGGCGTTTAGCTTGCCTTACTTATTGTTCTTGACATTCACATGTAACAGCATATACCCTTGTACCTTCGTTCTTGGGTACAAAGTAACTTTTAAAACTTTTCACTTTCATACAAATGCGAGCACGGAAGTGACGTCACAGTCTGACAACATTGTTCCTATACTCTGTCATGTACTTTCAACGAGCAGTACAGCATTCACACCTCACTCTTCTCTTCACCACATAACCTATCCTTTTAATTTTTCCCATTGTTTGACAATGCGAGCGCACGAACTCGCGAAACGAGAGAATAAGCTGCAGACCAGAAGGTAAGAAAATGTCAGTTTTCCTCTCCACGAGACTTGTTAAACTAAATAACGTTCTTCAGTTTCACTTGAAGTAAACCTAATGGGTTTAACAGCCAGTTACTGCTTACGCCTGTCATGAACCAGAGGGTGGATGATGTTCTTCGGTGAGCACTTTGCAACACATTTGGACCAAGACCATTCCGCTATTGGTGAAACTATGGAAAACCTATTAGAATGGCCAGCACCTGGACTCGAGAATCTGTGTGCACCAATAATAGACCGAACCGTAACAACTAGACCACGGGGAGTTAATATAGACATTCCTTGAGACACCCTGTATATCAGGAAAAGTACTAAAAATAAATAAATATTATGCCTAAACAAATGAATATTAGATTATAACCTCTTCCTGCCTGCCTCGATGACTTAATGACAGCTGTCATTGTAACGAGAAAGAGGTATTTTCGTACTTCAAGGATAAACTATGATTTTAAACCCACACCAAACTTGAAACAAATACAAAAACTAAGAAAGTGACTATATCTTATAACTTACCCAGAAAGCATCAATTAGCTAGCTAATGTTTTTTGCAAAGCCATCATCCACGCATGCCCAAGCAAGCCATAACCGTTAATATTGTTCATGACAGAGACACTGTTCAAAGTTAAACATTGTAAGAATAAATAAGGATTATGTCCTGTTACGGGAGATTCTACACCATACAAAATTTCGTCAAGGCTTACCTCTTCTGGGTGACTTCCAATATATTCCAACTTGGCTTCGCGAATCATCGTGGTTACTCGATTCCGCTGCTCTTTAAATGCATCCCAGTCCTCCAGTTTTTTTGTACGTTTGGCTTTTTGATGTAATTTATGTTTTTTTAATATTTCATTCCTCATTGCCTCTGTGATCCACGGTTTGTTTATTTCTGTGTCCTAAAATACAATAAACATTATCTTTATTTATTTATTTAAAATACATATCCTACGTGGCATCTGGTAGCCATTTTACACTTAGGAAATAACATACAAAATAACAAAAACAAAAGTGTAATGTGAACAAAAACAAATGATATAAACAAAAATGTAATAGATCTGATATTAAGGTAGTTCCATTTTCACAAAGGTAGTTTTAAGAAGGTAAAAGTCAGCATGATTTTATCCATCTTTAAAGAGATTACTGTCATGGACAAGATCGGATGGGCATGATCAACAATCGGCAAAACACAGCTTAGGAAATATGTTCTAAGTGTAAGGATATTAGTAATATCTGTGACCCATGTATTATAGACATAGGATTTTCATGGCTACGGCGATGATGCAGTCAATGTAGTAAGTAGTAAAGGCGGTCGAGAGTGGGAGTGACCTCAGTCCGTCTATGCGAAGCGCTGTCTCCACATACCCATGCACTGTTGACGGCGCACGCGTATCGCAAAGGATAGTTTTTCTCTCTAATTAATAGAAGAGATAAAACACCAGGATGTACACAGTCCGCCTTTTTATTCCTCATTGTGGTTTTAGTATTTCAGGACAATACTAAACATGTGTTTTCAAGCCAAGATCAAGGTTAAGATATTCATTAACAAATAAAAATTTCGAAGAATGGAATGGGAAGTGACCAATGCCTTCTTTCGAAATTCGACATTTACCTGATTTGACTAAAAAAAAAACTGGTAACTTACTCGCGCCATCTAACCCGTTCAAATTAAAGTTTCGTATGGCTAGGAATTAGTCTTAAAAAAAAAAAAAACTACAAACTAATCAATTTTACCTTGTTTTCAGCTGCTCTTTAAATTGTCCATTCGAATTAGATTCAACTTATTTATCGCGAGGGGTGGTGGATAAATATTTAAATCTCAGAAAAGTTCACTGTCTTCCCAAGCCTGCAAATGCTGATCTAAGAGACTAGAAAATATCTTTCCACAATAACAGTCTAACATACAACGAAAATGGGGTTAACTTTAGATTTGGTCTGCCAAATTTGTAAAAATGACAGAAAAATGTAATGTTCGGATTTTTTTTATGTTCATGTATTCAGGATGTACCCTTGGAATCAACAATATTCTAATATACAACAAAACTGGGGTTAACTTTCGATATAGTCATCCAAATTTATAAATATTACAGCAGAAATGTAATGCTTGGAAATGTTTATCTAACATTCACAACGTGAAAAACAACAGAGAATGAGACATGATAGTGTAATGTAACAAGAGAAATTGGTTAAAATGCACGGTACTATATAATTACGCAAAGGAGGCGTGTCAACAGCAATAGCTGCGAATTCCCGCAGTAGGTAATGCGGGAAAAGTGAATGAAAATGGCGTCACGATCAGAGGTAAGTAGAGTTAGTGTACCAGTAATGGACCAGTTGCTACAAACATGTGTGAAATACGCTTAAGAAAGCAAATTTATTATTGATCAAATTTTCCTAAAGTAGAGAAAGGTTTGAAATTTCACCCAAATAAGTTATTTTCTTTCTAGTCTAATATGTGTAAAGTACAAATTTTCATGTATGCGTCGGCGCCTGTGTATAGTGTTGTTCCGTGTGATTGCGTTTCGGTAAGTGTAATCTCAAAATATACAAGTAATCAGAAATTCTTATTCAGTATACAAATTCTGGTTCCTAATTATGAATAAATAAATATATTCCCGCACAGAATATAAAACAAGATTCACTTTATTATTGTTAAGCCTTAGGTAAATTTGAAA
>JAGDQP010030122.1:0-22847 GCA_022664845.1 Lepisma saccharinum | reverse complement strand
TTATCCCTAAAAACATGTACTTTCCCCGACAAATGGAAATCTGCCCTGGTTTGTCCTATCCCAAAATCTAATAATACTAGAGACATTAATGACTTTAGGCCAATTGCAATATTACCAGCTTTTGCAAAAGTATTTGAACAGATCTTATACAAGAGAATTGGTAATCATATTCAACCAGTTATTTCAGCTAAGCAGCATGGCTTTGTTTCTCAGAAATCCACGGTAACAAACTTAGCACTTGTTACGGACTACATAGCAAATTCGATGGACGAAGGCAAGCAAGTTGATGTGATTTATATTGACTTTGAGAAAGCATTTGACAGGGTTAATCACAATATATTACTGGAAAAATTAAATCACTATCACTTCTCACCCACTGTGATTAGGCTCCTCTATTCGTACTTAACAAATCGCAAGCAATCAGTTGTCTATAAAGAATACAAATCATATGAATATTCTGCATTCTCAGGAGTTCCTCAAGGTTCGAACCTAGGACCTTTGTTATTCCTCTTATTTGTTAATGACCTTCCTGATTGTGTGTCTGATAATGAAAAATTGTTATTTGCAGATGACTTTAAAATATATACAAAAGTCAACTCTATCGGAGACTGCATAAGACTTCAGCAAAGCTTAGATAATATTGCAAACTGGTGTGCTATTAATCAACTTGGAGTCAACATAAGTAAATGTAAAGTATTATCATTTAATAGAAATAAAACCACTCATCAATTTGATTATTCCATTAATAAAATTGTACTAAACAGACCTACTGTAGTTAAGGATCTTGGTGTCACTTTTGACTCGAAATTGACTTTTAACATACATGTAACAAATATAACAAATGAAGCCTTGAAGTTACTAGGATTCGTAATTAGGACGGGAAGAGAATTCAACAACATATCAACATTGGAAAAAATTTACTATGCTTATGTTCGCTCCAAGGTAGAATATGCTTCTTCTATTTGGAATCCATATCAATTGAAACATTGCCAACAATTAGAGAAAATCCAATCAAAATTTCTTAAATTCCTGACCTTTAAAGAAACTCGAATCTATCCTGCTTATGACAGTTACAATGCAGTCATTAAGAACTTCAATATTCAGAGTTTAGAACAAAGGCGCAACATTGCTGATCTGTTATTTCCGCAAAAAATTGTTCAAAATAAGTTAGATTGTATGGATTTAGTTTCGACATTACAGTTTCGTGTCCCATCATCTAAAACTCGCGTTAATAATACTGGTTTCTTCCACTGTAAAAAGGCAAGAACCAATATCTTAATGAGGTCACCAATCTGGAGATTTTGTACTATATATAACCAACTCTGTACAGTTCACAATGATCTGGACGTATGCTATATGTCACCTAAAGAATTTAGAGATACAATTGTCAATAAACTCTGTACAACTACTTTGTAAAGCTTAACACTATAATTAGGCCATTGCCTGTTGTGTTGTCACTAAATAAATAAATAACATTAAAAACTGTTTAAACAAATTCAAGCAAGCCAATTTACGAGCTATTATATATGAAGACTTAAAGTAAATAAGACTCTAAGTGCCATTTTTCAAGTTACGAGAAAAACTTTTTTTTATTATTATTTTCAAATACACCAACACGTCTTGCCATTTATAAATACCAAATGTGCTTGGACTTTGATTCTTATATTTTCATAGATTTAACAACAAATATTATTCCAGTAAAACTTAATTTTCACAAAAATGGCACTTAGTGTCTTATTTACTTCAAGTCTTCAAATTTGTGTATTGTCCCCCTTTCCTTTAATATAATATGATACAATGCATTATCACCCAAGCATAATTTGTTGATGATGTCGAATTAATTTAACGCTTTCATGAAAGTTAATTTTATTTTGGCACCGATAGATGGGCATGTAAATAATTGAATGACACATTTCTTACCATGACTGATTTCAATTTTCCGAATTTTCTTTAGAAAAGTCGGATCATTCTAATGAGGAAACTATCCTGACAAAATCCGTATTACATATATATATGGATAGTTGATAAAATACTGATGTCGTACATTCGGATAATGGATAAAATCCGGATATATAGCAACCTGGTATCTGGATAAATGCCATCCGATTTTGGTCACCTTTAACAGAAAATAGTCACTACTATTACCGTTACCATAATTGCAATGAATTTTTCTGAGTTTTTGAAAAGTTAGTGTAAAAGAACGCTTTCTTTCCCTGTTTCAACTATTCTGTGTTCATTCTTTACTTCTGTTACGTAGATTTTTGGCAACAAAGTATTGGGGGCAGCGGCATTTCTTATGCCAATAGCAGTCATAATGTCTACATTTGGAGCAGCCAATGGGTCTCAATTTACCGCTGGAAGGTAAGTGCCAATGGTAGGTTTCATTCTCTCAGGATGACTATGCAATCAAAATGGCCATTTATCTAATTTTGTTTCTACATAAAATGGCGAAGATAACATTTCTTTCACCGTGAGCAAGGACTCATTTGAGCATTCTTTCTGTAGCGACACGAGGGTCCATATTTAATACACACATTCTCACACGGTGTCCTTAAGAGCCCTCGTCACTCCCTCTCCCACTTTTTAAACATTATTCAAAATATTTCAAAAATAGAAATACCAAAATTATCAAATTATCAAAATTTCAAGAAGATAGCTCTCTAGTACTTACATATTACTATGAAATACAATGGACATCGATCTCGAGATCTTGTCCATTGATTAGTGATGTCAATTAAATAATGACGTCATAATCTTTGACAACGTATCACTCATCAATGTACAAGATCTCGAGATCGATGTCCATTGTATTTCATAGTAATCTGTAAGTACTAGAGAGCTATCTTCTTGAAATTTTGATAATGCTATTAGATTTTGAAATATTTTGAAAAATGTTTAAAAAGTGGGGGAAGGAGTGACGAGGGCCCTTAAGAGTCACTCTTATCTACCGTGAGAGGTTCAGTGCGCTGGAGCATCCTTAGACAAATACCAGCTCGATTCTGATATTCAAATTCTCCATCTGGTTTCATGGTTTCAGCATCGAATTTCAGCTGGATTGTAGTAGGCCTGGTATCATCAGATAGTATATGGAAACGTAAGAGGGTAAATTATATAGAGATCATTACTAGGTCAAATCCAGTTTCTAGGCCTACGGTAATACATTTCCTTCTCCCAACTCCCGCCTGTCAGGTATTTTTCAGCTACACCAGAAGGCACTACACTACTTAATGTGTTAAATGGCTTAAGTGTTTACTTAGATCATTGTGTGAAAGTAAATGGGCAGAAATTTATTTATGTGGATTCTAAGGAGCTTTCTCGAGTAAAAAGAAACACGCCTGTAAACAATTTAGTTAATGCGTAAATCGTCACTCTGAAACTAGGATCAGCGAACTGGCTAGAAGGACATAGAAGACTAAGTTGTTAAAATATTTCGAACATGTTCAACTTTCTTCTTTTCCCTTTAAAAGGATATAGTGGAGCAGACATAGTTAAATACATGTCCCAGTGTCACTCAATACCAACAGGATTACGTATGTTCATTATATTATAATATTTTAAAATCCATATGTCTGCACAGTGTTTGTAAGCTTTTACGGTGCAATAGCTTCAAATGGCAATAAGTTAGTTTCGTTAAGTTATATATTTAGCTTCAACTGTGTTGTTGGGTGCCTACCTAAATAGCTCCTTAAGGACTGTTGCAGTCGTTGTAACCAAAATGGTTGGGAAAACAGTTCTATGGATGGAATTTCGATGTAATAAAAAAGTAATAACCGCTGGCGTAACAGGCCGATAGACCCTGAGCCTGTCCCAACACCATCTTTCAGCGTTTGATGGAACTGGTAAAATTCAATAGAAACTTGTCCTCGAAGATTTCCATATATGTGTATTTTCATGTAGATTTCTAACACTATACTGTAAAAAGTGGAAACACGAAATGGATGAAAGTTACTCCGCTTTATGGAGAAATAAAAGTCGAAAATTAGTGTTTTGTTGTATTTACTCTTGAACGTGGATATAGTGTAAGCCTTTTAGTGGAAAGATTGGTAAAATTAACTCCATTTTAAATCTAAACACTTTCTTTGTAATAGCTTAACGTTAACTGAAAATGTTTTGAAACTGGCCAAAGTGATTTGTCCGTGAACGTTCAACTTATTTTACGCTTAAAACTAGGTCATTTTCTAATCAAAGTGTAAGCTAAACAGGCAATTTTGAGGTTACGTACTTTTGTGGATGAAGTTTAAGCCTTAGTTGGATATTCTATAATCCAGTAACAGGAGTAACGTTATTTGCTTGTCACTGAACGTCCCGCCATTTTGAGTGTTTAGAATGCCTTTACACTGTGAACAGAAAACAGTTTACTGGTGGGCCGAGAAACTAAGTTGGGTATAAATCTTTACACTGTAGCAAACGTATCTCTCCTTTTTTCACGTGACATTCCTCGTAGTAAAATCAAAAACGTGTTAATAATTAATCTCCTTGTCAGTAAAATCATAGCTCGCTCGGAAAGCCAGAGTCACCAATTACTTTCGTAGCGAAGTGGTTAGAGCGTCTGACCAGTGTGCTCGTGGACCCTGGATCGAAACCCGACCACTTCAACTATTTTTTTAATTTTTAATTTTAAAGGAATATTTCCTTTTATTCTTTTCTACTTTTAAAAAATGCTCGGATTGAATGAAATACGTTGGAACACTCATATATATATGTATACACGCATTTTGAAATTTTACAGAGAGTAAAACGTTCAACCAAAAACTGACTGAATGTAGGTTAATCCAGAAAGTGGAGGCAGCTCAGCTGCCTCCATTTTTTGGATGAACGTTGTGTCTCCTATTTTTACAGTGTAGTCAAAATCTCCGACTACAGGAAGTCACTCATAATCATCTAGGATTCGTGTATTTTTAGTAACCCTCACACTTGAGAACATTGTAGCCATCAACGCCTTTATATCAACTATGATAAATTTTAAATTGCTTCTGTAAAACCTCTTCTTATACATTTGTGTACACTTCTCTTCATAACTCCTTTACCTTCATTTGGTCTCACCATAAACAAATACTTTCAAGACTTAAACATACTTAACTTGTTCCATCAATTCTACATTTGATTTCCTGGAAATTACATAATTTATTTTATACTGACGACTAGTTTAAACAATGCTTGACAACCTTTTTCTCTTTTTTTCTATTTCTGTTATTGGGCTTTATCTTATTTTACACATTTACTCAATCTACAGCAGTAGGGAATTCCTTTTTCGTATTCCATAAACAGTCAAGCAGTCTCTTTAGTGGCATAGAGGAATGTTCCAATATATTTCATAAATGTGTTTTGTGCAGAAATATGTTATTCCATTTGCATTTTTTTTCAACTCTGAAAACATTTCTTTCAGATATGGCTTATTAATTATCAATGTTTTAAAGGGTAATATCTTAGAAAATGTTCAATTTATAGAATGTATAAATTTCAGGATAAGAACGGTGTTTCATTGTGTTTCTGTTTCTATTTTAGTTACTTTCAATAAGACACCAAATTGCGTAACTTTTGTGACACCCTATGTAAGATGAATCAATGTTTAACAGATATGAGTATTCCGTAAACACTGAACACTGATATAAGAATTTGTTTTATAATACTTGAAGGAGAGAACTTGAAGAAAATAGAGTGATTTTTTTATTATCCTTTTTAGAATTTGTTACGTAGCTGGTCGAGATGGTCATCTGGTAGACATTTTGTCATACGTTCATGTCACACGCCTCACTCCTGCACCAGCTCTGATATTGAACGTAAGTGATCTTTTCATTGTAAAATGATCAGTATCATAAATAGAAAATCATTATGTTCGATAAATTTAATTAAATGTAAAAAATGAAGTCTGAAAGAAATAACATACCAAAACAAGAATCTTTAGAAGCTGGCATCTACGAAGAGGATAACACATGCTTCCTCAAAGTCATTGATAGCTCATGTGTGAAAGAAGTGGTACTATTTTCTTTCATGTTTGCTTTCAGCATTTGTGTGTAACGAATAGACTTTGTATCGACCTAGGTTATCATCTGATATCGTTTCTAGCTGTACCTTACTTTGTACCGCATTCTCTATATAAATAATAGAGTATTAAATATCCTTTCAATATAAACGGTAGCACTTTAGCGCGATGAAAGCAAAACAAATTTCGTTATCCATGGTCCGTTCCTCTGTTAAAAATATGACAGATAATTTCAAACTCACCTTAAACAACTTTTTCTCTCAATGGAACTGAGACACTGCATTTCTTTGAATTCTTTGTATAATAGTATCTTTGCCCGTATTCCTGAAGTTGTTCTTGTTTCATGTATGAAGTTCTGTCTTTTATCAGTTCTTGAAACAAAAGCAGTCCTCAACACATTCTAGAGTAAGTTTCCGTGGAAACCATTTAATTATAACTTTCATATAATTTCCAACAGTGCAATTTTCACAATCTAGGGATGGGCTTCACCAATCTTCATTAAAAATTTATGAAGTCACTTTAATAGTTTTGAAATACATTCGTTAGATAACGATTCGCTAAATTCTTAAGGAAAGTTGGTAAATCCCACCGTAGAGATTTTCAATTTAAATCATTATGAGAATTACTAGTTAGTACCTTACTACTAAGACTGCCACTACCACTGAACAATAAACGAGGATATAACTGGTCTAAGCAACTGATCTTCACTTTTCCGCACATAGAAGGCCAGTATATACGCGTATTAAACGGATGACGTAGTAGCCCATTGAAAGTTACTATTAAACGCACCCTGCAAATGGAGCCAAGCAGTTTGGTGACGAGCGAGAAAATCGAAGGATTTGTGATAGCAGTGTGTGTGAAGAGGAAGAATGTTTCCACATGGGAAATGTACTTTTGGGTATATACTTTCTAGTGTTAGTGAGCCAAGAAAAATTCTGGTATATACTTAAGTGAATATGGAAAAAACGAGAAATTCCACAATGGTGTTGGCAGGAACACAGAGATACAAAAGGTTCCGTGAGAGTCCGTGCATTCAAATCTGCGCTGGTCTACGGACTAACTTATTGGCTTTATTGCCTTTGAAACATATTTTTCCTTTACATGCCCCTTTTGAATCTACAGGTTATTTTGTCGTAAGTTGCAGTCAGAAACGACAGCCCCTATAATACGTATGGAACTATGTGAGGTGGTATCGATAGGACCTGTGTTCTTTTTAGAAGTCAACCTTGTCCTCGTCCATCACTGGAGTCAACAGAGAATTCATTTATCGTTTTTCGACAATTCTTATGGCTTTGTCCTGTGAATTCCCGGCCGAGGTTCAGGCATTTGAGGAATATGCCAAAGTAACAGTAAAGCTGCGTATATCAATTATACATAAAACTTCATCCGTGTTTTATATGCGTGTTACTGTTCATGCATGGTAGAAAAGAACTTGAGAAATAAGAATATTATATTACCAATCGGCATGCTATATGAAGATGCTCTAGAGGAGTGGCATAAAAGTATCAAGAAGTACCGGGAAGCCGATACTAGGAAGTGTTTCCTCAAACAAGTTTACGTAATGTACTTAATCATTTCTGGTCACTTCTGATCCAGTTGTAAGTTATCTTTCCAAAAGGCCGATGATAAAAAGGGGTTCACTTCCCGGAAGAGGTGAAGAATTTACTAATGTAACCTAAATCCAGCTACAGTTACGGGATTTTTATGAAACTGAAGTCGACAACACCAACTACGGCGATGATCATAATTATGAGTCTGCTTCTAAAGTAGTTGCTGCTGTTACTGATTTTGCCTTGTGATTTTAGTGAGCAAGGACAATGGTCATCTTATAATTGTTATTTTACATAATAACGTGTATTCACACTAATGTTACGTATTTTGCCGTTTCATTAAAAGTAATGTTTTCCATCGTTTACCACCAGTCTTTGTATTTCATTTCTTCATATACTTGCTACCAAGTATGAAATTAATCACTTTACGCGTGTGAAGTTTCTTAGTCCAACGATAGGAATTTTGTCCTGCTAGATTTGATTTCTGGCCCACTGTGCAGTGTTCCCATGCCTGGCGCTCTGAGGTGCACTCAGCATCCTATGGAATTGAGCACCAGTGTGTTCTTGGTATTATTGGGCACCTTGGGAAGGTAAAGGAGGTCGAGAGTGGGACTGGCCACCCCACCTCACTTCATACCGTAGGTAGAGAATGTGTGGCGCGATACCTCCACATCTCCCATGCACCCATTAACGGCGCGTGCGTATTGCAGCTTTACCTTTTTCCCGCCTTGTCAACTCTTGCTATTACGATCGAAGAGTTCGGTGAGACAAAATCTAATTCACAAAGTCAATAATCACCGTCAAAGTTGACTTGAATTCGTCTGACAACCATCTCTAAACCGATGTTCACCGTTTGTTTTCGGATGGACCATGGTCCTCTACGATTCTTCTCGCAAGAAACAGTGATCATCAGACTGCAGATACATTATACCAATGAAAGTTTATAGCAGTCATGCCTTTATAAACTTTGTGGGTTCTTACTGAACCCTTAATTGCTCTTTCCTCATCTATTTTCCTCAGTATTTACTCTTTAACTTATGTATATAACTGTTTCTTTCTTACCCATATTTCAAAACTTTTCAATATTCTTTCAGCGCTCCTGGGTACAGTTCCCATTTATGTCTAACCAATGCTTTCCATCTTAATAGTAAACTTTCGTTTATCGCAGCTGATATAGAAAAACTGTACATTTTGATCAATGTTAATTTTCTTCTGCAGGGCATTCTGGCTACTATAATGATGTTGTCTGGTGACATTTTACGCCTTATTGACTTCTTCAGTTTTACAGCGTGGATATTCTACGGCCTTGCAATGCTAACTCTCATTGTTCTCAGGTTCACTAAGAAGGGTGCGAAGAGGCCATATAAGGTGAGATAAATTTCTACACAGTTTTGAAGTATTTATTATTATATTTCAATTAACTTCAGCCTACTTTTTAGTTTATTGTTGTATTTCCCCCTTCTTTTGTATTCATAATTTGTTGAGAAGTTGTATCTGCTGTATTTTGTGCTCTCTGCTGCTGAACATTGTAGATATCGAGATGAGAAGTACGAGGAACTGAGAAACATAACAACTAATTAAGCTAAATCCCCATTCAAATGCACAACCCTAGAAACCACATTAAAGGTTTGGAGCAACCGAGAAGCTGTTACCTGGATCAAACTCAGTAAGTTTGTAAATATAGAGCGCGCCGAGTAAAAGATTTTAGTAACTCAGTTGATGACAGAGGGTTCTTGTAACCCTCCACGTTGGTTAATTAACCCTTTTAGAAAGTATAATCAGTTAATCTATACAACATTAAACCGGTTACTCTTGGTAGCAGTTACTAATGTAAGATTATTTTAACCTTGTAGCTCTGTAGCTACGGTAGACATTTTGAGTAACCAAGTGTTTGTTACAGTAAACAAATTTCTGTTCCTTTTGCAACTACTCTAGCCGATGGTCTTAACCAGTCTTCTGGTTAGTACAACGCTACAACTATCTTATTCCCAGAGCTTAACATTGCCCTTTGTTTAGTGCAACTATCTGCATAGTTTGTCGTAGCCTAGCTTAATATTTATGGTGGTGCTACTGAATTCCAATAAACACTCTACAGAACGATCTGTGAAAAGATTATTGCCGATTCACTTTGTCGTACATCCATCCTGCTGAGCGTGGATTTCTTCCCGGCAGTTCCTACTTAACCAATCTTCTATTCTCCAGTCACACGCCATCAGTTGCCTGTCTAATAATACAAGACTGGATATCATATGCTTTGATCTTACAAAAGCTTTTAATTCGATTTGTCATGCTCATATGTTACATACTGTCTCACAGGATTCATATTCACACTCAGTTCTTACCCTTAATTAAAGATTACCTAGCTGACCGCCAAGAACGTGTTGTTCTGACTGGCGCTTCTTCTCCGTGGTGTACTATTATATCTGGGGTACATGGTTGCGTCTTCGGACGCGCTTACTTTCTATTCTGTTCATGGACGACCTTATGGACCACTACACTGAATCTTCTAGCAACATTCTTATGTACGCCGATGACTGTAAACTTTTTAGAGAAATTAAAACTCTTGCTGACGTAACGCAACTGCAGCCGGATATTTTAATTTTCTCTTCGTGGTGCGATAAATGGCAGCTCAAAATTAACACTGATAAACGTACTATCCTCACAGTTAGTCTTAAGAAACGTTCTCTGCAAGGTTCGTATCATCTTAACGCAACCCTTCTTGCTAACGTTTCATCACATAAAGGTCTTGGTGTTTTGATCGACTCAGAGCTGACTTTTGAAGATCATGTTACAATGTCTACTAAAACGCCATGAAACTTCTAGGTTTACTTTATAGATTCGTTGGTTTGAAGGATCCTACAGCACTTAATTTATTTTATAAGAGTTACGTATCTCTGCACCTTGAGTTTTGCTCTCCTATCTGGGGTATGGCGTCTCTCACAGTGTTGTCCAAGGCTAACCGAGTTCTGAATTTTTGTTGGCTATCGTTCACTTTCGCGTCCCACCCACACGCAATTTCAGCAAACAATTGTTAGGAGTTCTTCATATTAAACTTCATTAGCACGTATATATTTGCATGACTTCAAATACCTGTATAATTGTTAATGGACATTTCAGAGCTGGCGATATTCTTCACGAGTTGTTTTTTCGAGTTCCTGTTAGATCCAGTCGCAGTAATGACCTGTTTGCTTACGAACGCCCAGACTTGCACAACGTTCCCTAATTTACAGGTTGTCATCTCAGTATAACCGATTTTCAAGCCATCTTGATTTTACTCTACCATATGACAACTTTATGAAAAATCTGGTATCGATATCTGATTTAAGTTGAGATAATGATTTTCTTTTTCTGTATGTTTTGGTATTCTTTCTGTAATGTATTTGTTCATTTTTATCTTATTTTGTATTGATTGTTTACCTTTATTGTTTGACAACTCAGTGTAAAATGGTCATTAGTGTTGTATCTGGGTTCTTGTTAAAAATAAATTTATCTATTAAAACCATTGTTAACTTTCTCTGTTAAGTTTTTTTAAAGTTGTTTAATTATTGTTCATCATTTAACTGATTTTTCATAATTACAACTAAAAATTAATATATCCAAAAATCCAGTAAATGAAAAATTATATTCTAAACAGATCAGTGGACTTGGCATATTGTTTCTTTACCCAACCTTATAAAGCATATTAATCACTGGATGCAAACGCATCAAACGTTCTGGGTTTATTTTATCAATTTATTTTTATTAATTGAGAGGTATTTAACAATTTGCAATGACATCAACTGGGAAATTGATTATTGTGTAAAATATTTATTTACAGACAATCTGGGACCCGCGTCAAGTGAACTTCAATGAGACCCGTTCGCGAACATACTCGTAAGCGCACACTGCTACTTCTGGCCGGAATATCTTATTTTCCGTTATTTCGACAACAGTGGGAAACTTTGGGGGAAGGGGGCAAGGGATCTCATTTGCCATGATAGATGTCTTCTTACTCACTCGCCATTACATTAGAATGATTGATTATGGAGAGTCATGCTTATCAGACGTTACAGCGAAGCGCATAGGTAAGATTTCTGAGACGGAATAGCTATTGTATTTCCTACCACCATCGATGTGCTCCATTGATTAATTTTAACAAGCGATTATTCACTTGTGTTGGCGACCGGAAGGGGTCCTTCGGCAGGTTTGGCCCGAGGCGGGGCTTCATTACGCCGAACTGAATGAGATAATGTTTATAATGAATAAGAAACTAGGTTGCGCAAAATCATTCAGATTTACGGGAAAACAATCAACAGAGAACTGTTATCTGAGACTGTCGACTGTTATCATTGCTTAAATGCAACTTCACTGTCTTGTAGAAGTTATAATTATAATTTATTTATAATTTTCAGCTTGCATTCTGCGTCAACAGAACAAGTTATTGAAAACGACCGTCTCTTTATTAAAACGTTTGATTACCTACTTTGTGTAAGTACTCAGCAACATAACTTTCTGTTAGGGGCGTTCGGACAGTGACGACGATAACGGCCCCGGAGACCCCGCGGTGCGGGGGGCCCGAGCTGAAGAGGGCCCTCTAAGCGACTTGTTTCGTACTACGCTGATTAGGGAATCTTTGTCCCTAAACCTTTTGTATCTTTTCAAGAATAAGAATTGTTAAAATTATAGGTAGAATAAACCCGCTTAGAGAGCGATCGAGCAGCACAAGTTAAAACTAGACAATGTTGACTTTAAAGAAATCTGTTTAAAAAGAATTGGTGTGCACTTTCGTATGTAAGCTCAGTACGCCGCCGCCAAACTTTTATTGACCCATCCATTTAGCTATCTTGCAGCTAGTCTCATTTTCCAATGTTTGAATTGTTGTATCATAAAAGATCGCCGACTCCAAGCATAGGACAAGGAAAGTAACGGGACTATTGAGAGGTTTTGAGAGGTGGCAGAAATTGGCGGAAGAAGATTCTAGCAAAAACGATACGCCTAAAACCTGACATCAGTAGACGAAATCTCTTCAAACGCGTAGTTCGTGTTCGTGAAAGAAGTCGGTCGATTTCGCAGTGGTGTGTGTTAGAATATTTATTATATAAAAGGAAAGAATGACGAACTATGGCCGTATAGAGATTAGTCATAACAGCTATGAATCAAGTAGAACAAAATCAATAGTGTTCCCAAGAAAAGAGCGTTCTTTACTTTCATAGGAAACAGTACGTCAAATACAGTTATCCACTTAAATTCACATACAGATGCCTACCATTGTGTATTAGGCATGCACAAAACATTATCTGTTCGATCTGGCGTGCTAATAGTAGCTTCAATCTAATCGCAGTTTATAGGCATAACCATCCTAAAGATAACCAAGAAACATTCCATGCATTTTGAAGTACACATTCTGTTAAACGTTTACTTCCTTATAAAAACTCTAAACGCTATTCATTACACGTATAAAATACAATTATATCTTGCCAGTATTCACTCACAATTCTATATCAAGAAAGACTACAGCTGATCACTATTTGTTTGTAACAACAACCATAAACATTATCAATTAAGTAGCACATTCAGAATCCTGTTCAATCATTGGATCTGACATCACAACTTCGAATTCAAACAACATAGATTGTACTTTACAGTTCAACAACCATAGAGAATATAAATCATAGAGAGTGCAATTCCGAACCAAAAATCGTTCCATCAGTGTGTCTGTGTGTTTCAGTGTTTGTGATTTTGAGAAGTGGATAAGTGCTGAAGTGCCATACTCTTAGAATTCTTTTACCCTTGTTTATTGAAACGCATGGACGTTTTACAGATGAAATGGTTGACAAACGTAAATATTTAAGCGGGACTCAGAAACGCAAGCTTCAACAGGAAAAGGAGGCTACAAATAAAAGACTAAAAAGAGTAGACACAATTTTCTTACCAACAAAAACTTGGACCTAGACTGATAGTGAAAAAGCAGAAAGTAGTGCTTGTTCCCAACGAGAAACAGGGAATTTTCCACTTTCGGACAATAATAATGGTGTTGTAAAGGTCAGTGAATGTGCTACCTTAGATAATAGTGTAAGCAGTGCAACAATTGTAGACACTTCTAAACCCTTTCCTCGAAATTTCTCCACGCCTTTTCCTAGCGACAAAGGCCTTTACCAAGAACCGCTTACCCTAGAGACAAAAAGAGCTATTTTCGCATCTAAACCATGTCGACCGAAAGCTACCTTCCCGCGAGATCAGCAAACAGATCTTTTAGTGAAGAATATTATTTTACTAAAACTAAAAGTGGTCAAAACATAGAAAGATTTTGGTTGTGTTATTAACCTATTTTAGATGTTTAGATACTGTTTATTGTGAGTGGGTGTGATTAATTCAACGAATCGAGCAGTGAGCAAAATGACGTTATTCGGGGTTGGAAAGGACTCAGTAAAAAAATTAAGGTGCACGAAAACAGCAATTCTCACTTGGAAGCATGTGTTACGTACAATGTGTGGAAGAAAATGGCGTGGCATGGTAGATCAAATAAATGAAGAACCAGGGCGGCACAGTCTGAACTTCGGATATCCTCGGAAGCGTTCGACAGAACCTGACGATGACGTCACTCGCAGGATAAGCACTAAGGCAGCACGATATACAGTGTAATGAAACCTGTACTTCGCATAATTTTTTTTTGTAATTAATGAACAATTTACTCGTATATTTTTTCTCAAGGCCTATAATTTCAAACTCTAAATGTATATAATTTTTATCATAATATCGGGTTACAAATATGTGCTGATTAGACAGTAGAGTCTACGGCGTTATTCTCGTACCAAGTCTATAACTCAGAAAATATTTAACTTAGAGCTTCGGAAAAAGGAGAGAAAAGAGAGAGAGAGTATAACTTCATATGCGCAATTGAATTATAATACTGGGAACCAGTGACGTCCAAGAAATATCTCTGCGGGGTATCAACTTCAGAATTTGTAATGGAAAGTAGAGTAGTTTTTCATTTAATTGGATTGGAATCTATACAAAAAAAAACTTTTTTGAGGAAATATTCTGTTTTATATTTTCTGCTGTTTGACAGCTTATTTTGATGGCACCAATATTTTGTCAACAGCTTTGTCCGTCACCAATAACTCAAGAACAATTTCAACGCTAACTAACTGACTCCCTACACACTTTCCAGGCTTAGGATTGACAAAATAGTTAAATTTCTGGATTTTGCAGTGTTGAAAATCAATGTACATTCACCTTGTCAGTATGAATATGATTTTAATTTTGGAAAGGATTACAAAGAACACTCCTTTAACCTTTATGTCCTAATAAAATGAACAGTTTGAAACTCCTAGTATTTACATTAAAACTCTTAAATAATAAAAACACAGCTTTCTGGGAGTTGTAGAGTGCAGTCTGAAGAAAGAAGTGGTATACTTCTGAAACTGTTACGTTTTAATTTCTTTTTGTTATTAATTAAATAATATCAGCCTTGTCAGAAAGCAGTGTTTTTCTTTATTCAATGTTTTTGTAACATCTAAAACCCTTAATATGGAGAAATTTAAAAATGACACAGAGATGAGAAAAAATATTATGTGGGATCATTATGAACACAATTTTTGTTATACCTATATTCAATGGCTTTGAATGCCAATAATATCATTAAAGTGTTTCACCATGCTCATTTTGTTGAAATATTCCATATAATGTAGCTCAAGTGTTTAAGTTGTGACAGTTCATCATGAATTATAGTAATGTAACCATTTTCTTGCTTTATTGGCATTTCCAAGATTTTATTTTATTTTAAAAGGTAATAATATTTCTCATTACTCCGCATTTTGTACTAAAATATTCTGCAGGATGGTACGAACGAAATGCACTTTCCATATCTTTTACGGTTTGAAGGAAATCCTGGCTTGGTTTTTAAAGTCCAGTATATCTATCCAACTTTTACGGGACAGGAAGAAGTTTGTCAGAACGAGACGTAAGTTTGAATCCATATGACGGCACTTGTGTGCTAAATAAACCGCTAGATAACAAAGTATTTGAATTTGATTTTACGATCTTTAGGCAAGTTTGGCTCAGGCCGTATGGATGATGATGAAAGAATTAGTGGAATGAAGAAAGTGTGAGGAAACGGTAGGAAACTCACACACACGGCGTTTCTCTTCCACAAAGCCCAGATTGCATGAGCTGGGATCGAGCGGATGACCCCAAGCACCAGAGGTGATCGCTCTACCACTAAGCCATCGCATAACGAAGTCCTTGTTCTGAGTGTTCATCATGGAAACTGGCAAGTAACAAAGTCCTTTGGAAACCTAAAATAAGTTATGCCTTCTGTCTTCTTTGCATTTTTTTTATTGACACGAAGCAACTGCACTTTTTGCAAGGCATCCTTGTAAAATATTGTTTTACGTGCGTTTGACAATTGAGTACCTGCTACGTACGTAGGCCTATGTACACTTTAATATGTCACTGAAACCACACTAAAAACAAAAAGCACACACACACATTTAAAGAATAGCAAACCTGCAATTGTATCCCAAACTCACGTGTTGTTAAGATTTAAACCCTTTCAATGCAATGACATCGTTTATTTCTTTCCTGCGAGTGACGTAGGTGGTTGGTTCCGCCTACGACCCTTATTTTTCAGCTGCGGGCGGGAAGACTGCGCTACTTTCTCAGTATATTATACAAGTACTTTGTGAAGAACGACAAAATGGAGAGACATACTAACACGTATTGTTGTTGTTGTGCCAACTTTGTCCGTGTGCGCGTTGCCCCTTCGAGGCCAGTCAAGCAATTGAACCCGGAAGTAGAAATTTTCTCTATCATTGATTTGCTTTCAAGCTACGATTCGTTACTAAGATCCCATATAACAAACAAGGACACACGAATTAAATATTTGCACCATGATATTCAGAATCAGATCATAGAACTACTGTCAAACTCTGTTCTGAATGCATTAACAGCAGAAATAATTTTTGCACCGTTCTTTTGCCTGATTGTAGATACCACACAAGATATTTCTAAAAAGGATCAACTGAGCCTTATCATTCGATATGTTGTGTTTGATAATTCACCAGAAGGCCTGAAACTTAAAGGAATCTTTTCTAGGATTTGGGAAATAATATCCCAAACTAGTGAGTCATTTCAACACAAAATGTTAGCAATTCTTGAGGAAAATGGAATAGGAAGTGCAGAGGTCAAGATTACGACGGTACAGCGAATATGAGTGGTAAATATAGTAGACTTCAAACGAGAATAAAGAAAAAAATTCCCAATGCGGAATTTGCGCATTGTGCTGGTCATAACTTAAACCTTGTTGCAAACGATTCTGTGTCAAATTAGTCAGGTGAAACAATTCTACGATGTTCTTCAAGAAGTGTACATTTTTTCAGTGAAAGTATGCCTCGATGACAAGAGCTGAACAAAACATTAGCCGAGGACAGTGAAATTTGAATCACATTAAAAAAGTTGTGTCCAACAAGATGGCCATCTCGCTATGATTGTCCTTTAGCCATACGAAATAACTTTCAATCTGTAATGACATGTTTGAGCAATGTACTATTGCGGAGCTCCAAAGGTCCAGAGAAACAGCAAGCAATGGGCCTCAAAAAACAGCTGGACAACTTTCAATTCATTTTATTGCTTACATTACGAGCAATAAAGTTCAAGCAAAGTTCTAGAAAATATTAACATCACATCCAAGATGCTGCAAAGCGACAATGCTGACCTTGAAACAGCTCGTATTCTTCTGGGCTAAGCACTTGCCAGTCTAACTTGTCTGCGATAAAAATTTTCGGGATGGTCTGCAGTGCCATCCCTGTTCTGTGTGGCAAACTAGAAGTAATAATAAGGAACATTTATAAATCTTTAATTGTTATTTTTATGTCCGAATGTTAAAAGTTTTGCGTCGTGCTTTTTATTCAAAGTTATCCTTTGACAGTTCACACTTTTCTTACAAACTGACAATATCTATGCTGCATGGCAACTCGACAATTACAACCAACAGAGAGGCTTAGGTTAACCAACATAATATGTAATTTTGAAGCATCTCCCAAACGCTGCAAGGATGGGTTATACTAACCAAGAGGAGGGTAAATTTTACCAATCGCATTCGGTGATAGTAATCGAGGGAGTTGTTTATTGCTTACCCAAAACTAACTTCAGGAGTTGCTGACTAGTGTATTGCTGTAACAAAATTTTATATTACCGTTTCAAGTGCACGGGTAGTAGCAAACTGTAGAATTCTTTAGATGAAGGTAACCACAACCAACCATTAGGTTAGCTGTTTTTCTGCTGTTTCCCAGCTGTTTTTTCCAATAACCGAGCAAACCTTAGAGTTGGTAAACGACCCTTTCTCTCAGTGTATAGAAGAAAATTGAATAATCAATTCAAGCCCCTTTGCTTCTCAAAAACTAAAGAAAAGCAATAAACTGGTTGAACCAATAGCAGTCGATTTTTATTTAGAAAGAAGAATTTAATTTCATCTACCTGTTTCGACACAAAATATGTATCAAGAGTTCGTCAGATGACTATTAAATTCGTAAAGCAATTTGAATTCCATTGTTCAGGATTCCGAGGAATATATAAATGCACCGAAAACGGTTATTGGACCATTGTAACATTGTTGAACAGTTGTAAAGATCATTGGACACAACACTACATTTGGCGAAAAGCAAATGAATCTGTGGATCCTACCTGTCTACCTTAGTGCAAGGCCGACGAGGATCTATAATGAAGTGAAGTACCTTTGAGCTGCTCATTGAACGTTGTGTTGCAGTGATCGTGGAAGATACACTACCTTAATAGTTACAGTAAAACATATTGGAAATTCTCGGTTACAGTACTCACCCTATGATGGCGATGCGATTTTCTTAAAGTGATGACTACAAAGACCATAAAGTAAGTCAATTGTGTTTGCATTGTTCAAGAATGTATTCAGGAATATGAGACGGAACTTCCATGCCTACACAGATTCCGTTTGATTGCTAATAGACCGCCACATGTTTTCAGTCAGTCACATTTAACAATGACATTCATTACAATCACTATACTATAGTATGTCTTTGTGTGATGGCTTGCTACTTTAATTTCTGTATGGATTTGCCATATTGTTAAGTTTTGGGGAGGCTAATCTTGTCATCGGCCGTTTATTATTATTATTATTATTAATTGTAAGAGTATGTTTAGTTATTTGACAGGAATGTGTGTGTATGCTGGTGGATAGAGATTTAATTAGAAGACATTACGTTATTGTTCTTTTTCTAATTTCACCAGGTCCCCATAGTGATTCCAATGCTCGTATTTTGTGCTTCGATCTACCTTGTGATGGCACCAGTGATAGAACAACCAACCATCGAGTTTCTTCTGCCTTTGGGTTTTCTTGTTCTCGGCCTCTTCGTTTACGTTCCTTTCATCTACTACAAAGTTCAACTGGGTTGCATGAGTACGTATAAGTAAATATAATCTAGTGGCAGTTTTTACGGATTGCTCAATAACTCTATAAGTATCCACATTTAGAACCATTGTATCGAGAAATGGATATAGCATATGTTTACTGAAAAGAGTAAAGTTCATGTCATTATTTATTTTATCTTGCCTGCCATCAGCAGTTGGTCCTGTTGTTGATTCCGTATGAAACATCTTGTATCAATCTCAGATTTTAATGTTAATATACAATGATGCTTTATTTCGTTGTAAAATGATTGTGTTCTTTATTGAATTTATTTAAGGCATTTAGGCACCTATGGGTTAAGGTGCTATATTTTTTACATCTAAAGTTATATTTGTTTGATAGTCTTAGGATGTTCGTTCTTAAAATACACATTAGAAGACTAAGTCAGGAGTTCATTAGCTGCAACAGACTGTTCGAATTGTTCAACATTGCGCCTTTGTTTCATAAAAGGAGTGTATAGTCAGTATTACTTCTGCATGTTGGTGATTATAAGAAAGATGAAATATTTAAAAGCTTCTGGGTTAGAAATTTGATGGAAAGTCACACCTGTTTCTTCTCTGATGAAGACAAGCTGTTATATTCGAAAAGTTTTTTCAGTGACTAACACTGTACAAGTAAGTGACTAACAATGCTAACCCATTATTAGTAACTTCTTAATACAGCTCTAGTCACTTCGAAAAACGTTCCTGAAAACGTTTGAAGATCAAGGCAAGCACGAAAATATGGCCCAGTGTGGACTCAACATTCGATCATACCAATATGACGATATTTTGTATTTTCATATACTTCTAGCTATTTTGCCCACCCGTTGGTGCGGGATTAATAAAATATGTCGAACAAACTTGGGCTTAAACGTCATCGGGCCTGTCACCAATCAACTTAGTGACCCCGAAAACTATGGATTCGAGTAGTAGGAAACTAGGTACCTTCAATTGTTGGATCTGGCGCTTAGCAACGATTATTGGATTTCCTACCTAACTCATGTTACCTTGACTACACTCTGGTTACGTATTGGATCGCAGCACTGTCTTTTCAAAGAGAGACAGGACGGCTACGGTGTTACGTGATGTTTCGCAGCATGTAGTAGTCTTTTGCAAATGTATAATTGTGTACATGGCCCTCTAATTGCCAACTGTATTAATTAATGCGTTCTCGTAAGAGTATGTGCATTGCTCAACCCAGGAGGAAACAGGGATTTTACCTCATTTTAATGCATTTGTTTAATTTTAGTATATTTCCTTACTACTTTATGTCTTGTAATCCCTGCACTTTGCAAGTATTATACCTATTTATAGTCATTTGGGTTTTTCTTACTGTTTTCCCCATTAGCAGAGTTGTCAATAGCTTAATACATCCCTCTAACTTTAGTGCTAGAATGGCCATGGTGAGATTACGTGTATGGTTATTGTAATACCGCTTATTTTTCCATGCACTCTCTCTCTCTATGTTTGGTGCTTAATGGGTCCGTTATTAGAAGCCATCATTATTCTGCTTTGTTTAAAAGGGATTACGCAAATTACTTGCATATACTGTACTGCAAAACGTTAGTATTTATTGTTTGTTTTCACTAGAACAGCACTCCTCCACTATATTGATAGCACTGGTTTCTCAATGTAAGTTCGTATACGTCACGCTATGCTAAGAGAGGAAAATCTTTTCCTGATAGCATTTTTAACTCCTCAAACATCTTCACAGAGACATATCACATAAGAGGGAAATAAAACGAAAGAAAGAAAACGGATGATAGAGCAAAAGGGAGACAAGTTCTTAAAGCACCCTTACAAACGAATCAGGTTTTCATTGCCTTTTCTTTTTATTCTTTTATTGACTGACCGTCCCATCGGAAAAAAATAGGAGAAAAAACCTACTTTGTTCGTTGGTTCCCTGTAGATTCTGAAGTGGCCCGGATTTCAATGGGTGGATGCTTCTAGTTTCGTCTTGTTTTCTTCCTCTTTTGTCTGTTCTTACATTATTTACTCCTCTTGTTAAGTTGGCACTGACTCGGTCGACAAAAGGGATTAAAAACTTAAGCATTGTGAAAAGGTCTAGTGGTATGGGATGAAGGAAAGGACTAGTATTTTTTTTTAGCATAAAGGATATACAAAGAAGAATATGTTTGAATTGGAAATGTAGTCGTTGAAAAACCGAGCTTAAAACCCTAACCCTTAGTAAATTATCAATCTTTTTTCTGTTCTTACATTGTTTTACTCCTGTTGTTACCAGTAGAGATGGAGTTAATTGTGTTGATATGGGAAAAATTACAACCATAAAAACTACTGCCCCCTCCCCCTTCCGCCCCCCGCGACAGAGCAGCGAGCTTGTTTTGAACAAAGGGATTAGTATAGGGAAAGGGGTATTGGCAGACTGAAAGTAACCCAACAAGGAACTAGGATGTCGAATAAGTGATGCATGATAAAGGGCTATGACAGGGACCATAAGAGGCTTATAAATGTGAAATTAACGCTCCAGCAAACCTAATGTGTTCAGGAAATAATCCTCAGAAAGGTTTTTTGGCAACAGTTGATTCAATGGATGTGCACAGGAAAAAGAAATCAAGCAACGTAATAAGAGCCTTAGAAATGAAACGGAATTGCTAGAAACGGAAATTGAATACGTGAATAGATCTTAAGCTACGAACAGACACTTGAGAGGATAAGTATCCTTTGGAAACAGATGATTCAATGGGTGTGCAGTGATGCAAACCGAATGCGTTGACAACTTTTAGAAGAAAATCCTCAGAAAAAGTATTTGGGAACAGAGAATTCAGTGGATTCGTACGGAAGAAAGAAAGCAAACTATGATTGCATTGAAAAGAGGAAAAGATACACATGAATCGGTACCGATTATTGCATCCGAAGAGGGACTAATTGGTATAACATGGGAGACTAAATCCGAATTAGGATTCGAGTTCTGTCAAGGGTGAAAGAGCTTAGAGGATATGGTCATATGACCGTAGTACAGACAACTGGACAATCGTGTCTGAATTGAAAAGAAGCATTTCAGATCGTTGTAAGACGAAGCTAAAAGATTGGGATCCCAGTTGAGTTTCACAAGGAGGATTTGAATTATTAAAGATGGAAGATCATTGAATGCTTTCATCGTGGAAATTCCTCGAGCAAAAAATCTAGAGGTTAAAAACTAATCATTATTTATTTGAATGGAGAGAATATGTAAAGAAGAGTTATGAAATGCAATGGATTGAGATATCAAGATCTTAAAAACCTAAGCCTTAGAAAAGCACAAGTGGGAGGGGAAGGAACAGGAAAAGACGACTATTTCTGAAGTGGAAACGCACTCGAGCGAATAAGCAAGTGGTCAAAAAGGATCCCTTTAGTAAAGGCTTAATATTCTGGTAAGAAGGATTAGTACGTATGTGCATCAAGAAAAGACGAATTCTTTGAAAGGATAAACACAATCTACCGAATAATCGAGAGGCTCTCAGAAAAGTTTTTGGAAGAATAATAATACTTAGTTTGTCCGTAAAGGGGATTAAATTTAAAACATTTTTGAAATGCACGCGGACTCTAGCGAATAATCAAGGGAACTTTGAAAAGGTTCTGGTAGACTCAAAGTATTATAACGATTCGTGCAGAAAGGATCTCAAAAGAGCTTTCTAGGTCTTTATGATAGGAAGAAGGAAATGAAAAGACCAGTACGTATTTGGTTGGAAAGATTAAAAGAGATAGATTTCTGAAGTACTTATACACTCTACGGAATAATCAAGAGACTCTGAGAAAAGGCTAAGGAAGGAGCTTATTAAAGGATGAGTATTTATTAATTTACATGGAAAGATGAACAAACAAAGTACGAACCACAGTAACGTTAAGAGAGGACGATTTCATTATGCAGTCGCTTGCACAAGAGAGCTTAAAAATCCCAAATCTTAGAAACTGCA
>JAGDQP010030121.1:0-22847 GCA_022664845.1 Lepisma saccharinum | reverse complement strand
ACTCACATAATAATGTCAGGCCGAAGTGAAAAGTTACTAGCATGCTCCATACAAAATAAAGTTCACCGCAAATTCATCTTATCCCAGTTTGCGAAAATTTTATTTTTCATTCATTTCTAATGTAACCATGTATCATTCATATCTAATGTCACCATGTTTCATATTCATATCTAAAGTCTGTTAGTTATTTCTTCTCTACGTAGGCTACAAAATAACTGCTTCAACCATAGAAGCAAAATGTTTTTATATTTGAAATTTTCTCCGATCTACCTTCGTTGACACTATTAGTAACAGGAATTACCATTTTTTCATTACTCTTTTTTTTTTACCAACGCTATCGATATGATTGCCACAGAAATCTGTTGTCTAAACGTTTGGTATGCTCTTTCAAGATTTTGAATTCTTAATTTTACTGGTTGTCCTGAAGGTTATTTACCACTTTCACCTAATTGTGAACCTACAACGCAGAATGTACAATACGGTCCTTTATCTATTTAAAATAAACAAACAATTATATGGAGACGGACGTAGTCATAATCCTTACAATTATTTTTATTTTCTCAAACTAACAATTATATGCTTCCAAACATGTTTCTATTTCTTGCGAAAATACTCTCTTCCAAGTTCATATAGGTGGAATTAAGAGGGGGATATATCCCCCATATCCCCCCCTTACCTAAGCCACTGGTTCGTAAGTCAATGCTTTTTTTTTTTAACCAGTGCGAGGAAAGCGAGAAGCAGCAAAACTGGACCTAAGTTCGGCGGTCAGTTGTTTGAGACAGGGGAAAGGGAAGAGATGGGAGAAGTGCCCCTAGCTATATGTCTTGCAAGATCTCTTCTGTCCTTTCAAACCACAAATGATTCTTGTGGACCCTTCCTGGAAGATGACAAGGAACCTAGTCATGAAAACCGTAGGCAAGTAAGATTTCGACTTTGTAACAGAGCCATCTGGATGTCGGCTGATGACAAAAACGAAACTCGAAACTATATCCCCGCTTCTTAACCAAGGTTCAAACCCTGGCGTCGACTTTTTACATTTTTTTTAAAAGAAAATTAAAGTTTTTTCGTTTTATATGTAAATACACAAAAATAAATTTAATAAAAGTTGTGATTTACAATTTTAAAAGATGTCACTAAAAGCTAGGATGTATATAAACCCACCAGAGCAGGATGCACACCGAGCGATAGCGAAGGGGGGGAGGGTGCGTCCGAAGGGAGCTGGGCGGCGTTAGCGGTGGGCATACGCAAAAGTACTGTTTACTCAAAAATACTTTTTTTTAGGCAAAAGTTCTGTGCCGTACCGGAAGTGTTTCCAAAGGATATCACTTTCGTTCAACCCAACATGATCCGCGTTCTCCGATAAGAATTTTTTTCTGGCGGGTACCTACTCCCTAGTTTCCGAATGGGTATGTCGCTACTTTCAAACTGGATCAAATGCAGTCCCTGTTTTACTGACGTTCTTTACGTGAATATTACTGTCGCAAGGCAAGAACCTCCGTCGCAGTCATTTGTTTCTACAACCGAACGACAAGATGGCGCTAATGGTAACAAACAAGTGACTGACGTTACTCGAAGTTAACTTCAACTTGGAAGACTTTTAATAGTGAAACTTTGTTACTTTAGTATGTCCGTAAGCGTTAATTATTCATTTTTCTTCAACTTTTGTACATGTGTATATTCAACGTAGATTCTTTTGCCATCACGAACTCAGGAAAGCAACTTGACGATGGGCAAGAACGAACCTAGGTAATATGAAATTGATTTGTTTTAATGGTTCAAGCTTTCAAAGGAAGTTACACGGTTAAAGAATAAGTTCAAAATGCTATGCTAATTTGATTAACATCAATTTGCACAATACTGTTGAAACATAAACTTACAAGTTAACACACTAAATTAAATTATTTTACTCCCTTCCAAAGCGTGGGATAAAGGAAACTCTGAGTTTATATATATACAATTTGTTTAATCAGCCAAGATAATTTAGACGACGTAGTCCTTGTACTAGAAACACAAAATATTTGTACTAACAAAGCACCCCGAAATGGTATTATATGGTTCTAATATTGTTTTGTAACGTTTTTCGCAGAAAATACATCAAATTAGCATTCTTGGACATACAACTGGAAATGTCCTTGCTTAACTATATTAGGTAAACGAACTCCCAGTCACATATACGCCCTATAGCACGCGTGTTGCAAAAAGGCGTGTGTAATTTTTATTTCGTTGGATAGGCAGTAGAGTTGACCGACAGACAGAATCATGGCGATATGCCTAGGGTTGCTAATGGAGTCACTTCGTGTTAAAGATGAAATGTATTTTGCAGCAAAGATCACGCACATAATGTTGAGAGGGCGAAGACTTTATTATTAATGGTTTTTGGCTCAGGCCGAAAGGATGATGGTGGGAGGATACAGGAGGACCCCGAGGAAACCCACGCGCACGGTTTGTTTACTGAAAAGCCCAAATGTGACAAGCCTGGACCGAACCAGGGAGCGCTCTACTGCAGTGCCAGCGGTAAAAATCAGATAAGATTGTTTTTATTCACTATACGCAATGCAAATGATGCTTAACTTTCACTCCATATGCTCGTTTCCAACGCGTCATTATCAAAATAGTCTCACCAACTTTACTCCCTTACACTGTTATTGCACACTTCCTTGACTCCAAACGGGCCGTGAATCAGAATTGCGTCATTAGGGTTTATTTTATTTTATGTTCCCCAAAAATATAATCTTATAACGTGAGCGGAAACGTCTCGAAACATGAGAGGGTGAAAAAAACTTTGGACTATTGTTTCCGTGGTATGTGCGAGCACGTGGAGTGATTGTTAAACGTCATGTGCATCGTGTATAACGAAATATAATAATGTGTATAATAATAATATAACTAAAAAGGCAATCTAACCCGACTTTAACCCACCTTTGCTTCCTCGACATTTTGTGCGTTATTTTTTTGATACAGTATGTGTCGTTCATAACACGATGCAATTCCATTGGTACTTCTCCGTGTACCGCCGTCTTAGTATGTGTGAATAATATTGACACGTGTTTTCTCGTAACACTTTTTGGATTGCTGGCTGCCGATGTGTGTTTTATGTTATTATTTTTTATTTTATTTTTTTTACAAAGAAATGAGTGGTGTATATGTGACGAAGTAGCTGGGAACGTAAAGCAAATTTATCCCGGCTTAAGAGTTACACGAATATTTTTCAAACGTGAGAATGGGAGGCAGAAAGTGTGTCCAGGCGCGGGACGGGATATGCTGTCCAAGCGAAACGAGAGTTTTAGTGGCAGGTAACATAAACATAATTTTTCAATACAGTTGGAGCAATGAATTCCTTTCTGTTTGTGTGGAGGAACATGATTTGTCACCGGGTCCGTTGTAGTAGCAAATAAGACCGGCCTGATTTTTACACTAAATATAACTGTAGTACGTATACTGTATTGTAGCTGTGGTATTTCAGTCATCTTTCTCAACAGAGATTAATTTGATCAGTAGTATGTGTAAAGGGCTATCATTGATATCCCTCCCATGTCACACCACAATTAAAAAGATCTTTTATAGATATGGCATATCCTCCTCCTTTGTGCGAAGCTATTTCACAGGCAATAGGCTAAAATCGGAAGTGAACGAAGTGGGATGGGAAAAAGTACATTGGTATGACAAAACGTTGCTTATAAGTTAGAATGAGTGAATATGAAAGGGATGAAACTCCGAAAACCCAATGTCTGATTTCTCCAAACACTTGCGACCTGAACAGTACCTCTTTCCGTGCAATCCACTGTTCTACAAACAATGTTGATAATTTCCACATTCTCCAATCTGACCCAGACACAAGATCAATATTCCCCACCAAGCCTAGATTAGTTTTTCAACATCCACCTAATCTTAGAAACATCTTGGTTCGTACGAATCCCGCCTTGCCACCCCACCAAACCGTCGCACAGACATGCCAGAGACCCAGGTGTAAGGTCTGCTCCATTTTCATCACTTCTCCCACAATCACTATCAATACTGCTACAGCAGTCAGTTGTTGTCCGCTACGTGTCGCCACTGTCTCTTCAAACTTGTACTTTGTGAACTTCGCTCTCTTCCTCTCTACTTGCAAAAGTGTGAATACACGAAATATAGTGACTTTTTTATGTGTGATCTAATGCGAAAGTAAGCTGTAAGTATTATCCTTTTTTCTCCTTCATTTGTTTTAAATTTATCTTAAATTGCCTTCCCGGCTTTCCATCGTAACAAGTTGGAGTCCGAAGTTAGAATTTTTAAGTATTATCCTTTTTTCTCCTTCATTTGTTTTAAATTTATCTTAAATTGCCTTCCCGGCTTTCCTTTGTACTAGTTATATATACATTTATATATATATATATGTCCCATTTAACAGTAGTATTGGGGTATTTGTCCCGCCTCCGTTCTTCGTATACTACAAGGTCTATCCGGAAAGTAATGTCACCAGGTCTACAAGTATGAAAGAAAACAAAAAACATTCCGAGGGCGATGGTCACAATCTCGTGGACGATAGTTTTTGGAATATTTAACATGGCCATGAAATGAACACTCATTCTACGGTCTGTTTGCAAAAGTTGTTTCACACTAGTCACATTTTCGTCTTTTGAGGAAGTTGACGGGCGTCCAGCCTGAAGACTTGCCTTTGTGATAAACACTCATCCCCGACGGAAAAGTTTCCACTGCAGAGTTTCAACAAAACTTGATCTCGTACTCTTTGTTCCAGTGAGCGCTGCATCGCGACTTGTTCAAGAGGTGAAACAGAGGTTTACGAAATCGCCCGTCTCTCACCTCCGAGAGCTGAGACAATGATCAAACACTCGCTCGTTAATTGACTTACACCACCATCAATCCCGGCGGATAGAGCGCGCTGCAACGTACAGTTGCTTCACAATAAAATGTATTATATCACTTTTCGGACAGACCTTGTGTGGTAATCAAAAATTTTCCTAAGTGGGGTGTACCTAAAAGATACAGCCAAAATCGGACAGGTAAGTGTTGGCATGAAAATAGGAAAAAAATATAATCTTCTTCAAGTGTGGAATTCCACTACGTTTTCGAGAAACGGAGTCAAACTTTAAATCCAAAATTGAGTTCTTGCAATGGCAAATAGTTAATATTTTCGATAAATCTTAAACTGCGCGTTGAAGTAAACTTTAGATGTTGGAAGTTAATTTGTATCCAAATAGTAGTTATTAGAAGTGAAAATGTGATGTCATCTGGTTGACAGTGTTATTTGCCATCGTAACAAGTTGGAGTCCGAAGTTAGAATTTTTAAGTTTATTTAGGCAACTTCGGCATAAATCCAGTTTAGGCCGTGTATTTCGAAAACGAAGCGGAATTTGACTCATGAGTATGAGAATTTTCTTATTCTTGTTTTCATGCCAGTAATCAATCACCTGCCAAAGTTTGATCGTACCTTTTAGGTACACCCTGTGTATTCCTACTAGTGGTGTCAAAATGACTATAAATGACCCAAATGCAAAATTTTTAGTGAAAGGGTTAAAAAAGTGTTATTTGTTAATATTTTGTGCATTATTTTTTGTTCCAGCAAGTGCCGGAAGTGGGAGAAAGAACGTAGGTCAAGAATAAATAACTGCTTTAACCATTTAAATACTTTGCTTCCTGATTATGATGCCTCCGCTCCCGTCATCAAGGTAGATGTTCTTCAGAGAGCAGCAGAATACATCGTAGAACTTCGAAAGGAAAACAAGGAGTTGCTGCTAGGGAAACTTAGCAAAATATGCAGTGAGTAAACTTTGTCATTCGTAACTTTATAAATATAATATTAAATATAACCACAGACGTTACAGACCGATAGATCCGGAGACTGCCCCAACGCCATCTGTCCGTGCTTGGTGGAACTGCATCCACCTGAGTGACGACAGTGTGGTCAGCGCTGCGCGTCATCTAGTCACGAATAGGCGTTTTAGGGGCTTTCTAGATCGAGTGGCCGTCACGTCTTTATTCACGTGCTCCCCAGTTTTCCTCACTACACTGGGTGGACGCCGAAATGTGAGATTCCATCCGGGAATTGAACCCGGGACCACGCGGCATTCGTAACTTTAGTGAATATTTTCACGATAATACTATTCATTATATACAGGGTGGTGCAACAACAATGTCTCGTTTATTTCGTAAGTGAGTAGTTTATTTGAAAGATCCGTAAACACGCTCATATATTAGGTTGAAATTGCGCCAGTTCGAACGAGAATGAATAAAAACAACTTTCATTTCATTGGATAATTATAATGTTTCCAAAATCATGTTTGTGTTCCGAAGTGTTTCCCCAGCTCCTACATCAGTGAACAGTTCTAAAATCTTATTTGATGGTGGCAGTCGCATACTGAAAGATAGTATTATTTCTAAACGCGGATTAGTGGAACAGCACATAAAAGTTGCGACACACACACTTCTTTGGCTACAAGGACTCAACTAGATTTGTAGAATAGGTTGTGCACTCTCTTACAGGTTATAAATACAAAAGCAAAATACCACCATGGACCATGTAGAAACTTCATTGTTTTCCAAACCTGAACTTAGATATATTAGCTACACAAGGTATGTTGGTGATGGATATTAATATATAATTTAGACTATGAATTCGATTTTCTGCTTAGAATTAAACTCTTTTCACTCAGAATTAAAGATCACCCATTGGCTGGAGAAGTCAGGGAAGTTGAATTATCTGGGCCTCGACATTTACAGAAACAACATATTTTACCACTGTTCATAGAAAACCTTTACTTATCACTGTCTGCATACATCAACAATCTGGTATTTCATATATATCGTAATCAATCGTGTGGAAAAGCTTTTTCCTTCAAGCTTACAAAATTTTGTTCCAGCCTCTTCAATTTGACCACTGAAATTTAACACATTTCTACGTAAGAGGAGAAAAATGTAAAATGACGCTGCCCCGCATAATCCTCATTCAATAGATCAAAAAATTTAAAAAAAAAAAAAAGAAAAGAAACGTGCAACACAACATACAAATGTTGTTTTACAGATAACACACACAAGTTAGGAGTATATGAAGTTTACTTTGGCTGTGGAATAAGATACATAGACATGACCAAACATTGCTTAGCAGCAGGGTTTGAAAAAAACCCGGGTATTTCTTTAAAAACCCAGCCCACCTGAGACCAGGCGACTTTAGTCGTTTTTTTTTTTCGGGTTTTAGAAATAAAATGTGAATATATGTAAATGTCAAGCTGTGTACAGGCCTCAGTCGGTAACCGTGTGTCACTACTGTTGAATCAGGAGGCTTGGAGTGGACCTGTTTGTGTGTGTGTGGAGGGAGGGGGGGGATCACTTTATGGTATGTGCACTGGATTCATGCCGTAGCGTGATTCGGAGCTCAAGGTAATTGTAGGTTCCTACATTCCGCCATTCATAGAAGAGGCTGAGAAAAATGAGAAAGAATCCCATTCGGGATGATCTCACTGAGCAGAGTTTGATTTTTAAAAAAATCTTTTAAGATCTTTAGGCAACTTTGACTCGGGCCGAATGATTGATGATAGGAAATTGATGGAATAAAGAAAGTGAGAGAAACCGGGAGAACCCTGAGAATACCCACGCACCAGAGGTGAGCGCTCTACCATTGAGCTACCGCGGCCCGAGCAGGATCTGAATTGCCGCTCAATCTTTCCAGTTTCACTTGGCCGTCCAGCCCACAATAGACGGTGTGACCATATTGTTTTTTTTATATATATTCGTATGATTTCCTGATTAGCTCTGTGTTCTGGATAAGTGCTATGGGGTGGACTGGTAACCAAAGGTCCTTCGTGGTAGTGAGCATTATGACGCGTGGGCCCCAAAAAGAGCTTGCAGGGACCCTTTGAGTACTGATCAGGTCTGAAAATACCAAGTATTAAGTAAATATAGTGCCTTAAAAGAATATGAATTATTAAAGCACTAACTATTAAACTTTACATGGCGCCTGCAGTAGACCTGCTGAGATTATAAGGTCAGCCCTGTCGTTTTGTTGGTTATAATAAGTTTTGAAAGAAAGAACGACAAGATCCTCACGTTATCAGTAGAAGCAAAAGTGGTTTAAGTGTGGGCTTCTTTATTGGGTAACATTACACTTCCAGGACAAAACGGTCGATGGCCACCAGGGAATTCCCGGCCGGGCCAGTCCGCTCCTGCAAGTGTTGTATCAATATTGTATCTGTTTGAAAATTTATACTATTATTAATGATATTTGTAGAGTGTAGTAATTTTGCACTGAATATGATAACGACAAAGACGTAGTTTATAATTTTATGATCAACTTTCACAATAATGCCATTTGTAAGTAATTGCGAAGATTGAAAGTAAAGAGCATCAAAATCTATCATCTTTTAATTGGAAGAGTTAATTAGTTGTAGTCTGTTACGAGATCAGCAGATGGAAAGTAGTTTTAGTTTGGAGTACTGACTGAGCTCCAATACTTTTTTGTATTTCAATATCACAAAAGTTGATTTTAAACAGCAATGTTATTCTACAGTTAGAATGACAGCCGTGATTATATTCTAACAATCGAAAATGCAATGGTTTTCTTGATTATGCACTTGTGTAAAGTGACCTCATTTCAAGAATTATTTAAAAAGACAAAAATAATGAAAAACCTCCTCTGGGTTTTAAAGTGGGTTATTTCATGTAAGCCTGGGCCCGCCTTTGCAAACCCTGCTTAGCAGTAAGAATTAGCGGACACAACAGAAATACTAATATGAAAAGTCCAGTATTAGGACTTTCCAGATATTTGCAAATAGAAATTCAAATAGCATCTGTCGAATTGTCATGGAGGCATGCTCCAATATTTAATAAACACCGGAACTGAATACAGATATGAGAAATCAACGCAAATCTTGTGCTCCCTTCGTAGAGGAAATACTTGGTAAACGCAAACAATAACATAAGTCCATGTTTAGATTTTCACTTATGCTGAATTCACATTACGTGCTAATAAAAGCACAAATAATAATTTTAAATATTTATTTTAAATTCACATAATATTTACATACAATAAAATTAATATAATTTGACAACTTACACACATTCATACATATAAAATAATAACTAAATACAGTAGATAATTCTTGAAATGAGGGTCAATCAAATTTAAATTCACATGATGTGGTCACATTTGAAAACAATTCGAGGTTTCCAACATGTAAGTTATATCATAACAACATATACTTTAACAAAATATTGTATATAAAACTTCCTTTTAAGTGTTAGGCATACATACAATCATATTAAAAAAGAGAGAGAGAGAGAAATTGTCACACCTGAATATGGTATCCGGTGAGAGACCAAAAATACTTGTAAATAAAGATGTTTCCTCAGACGAGGACTACAACGAGCGGCTGTGGCTCAGTGGTAGAGCTTTGGCTTAGCATTCGTGATTCTGTGAGTTCAATCCCATTGGCCGACCATCCTGACTGAGGTTTTTCGTCAGTCACACCAGGCAAATGTCGGGATGGTACCTTCAACTTAGGCCCTGACCGAGCCTTTCCCCTCCCCTATCACTTGAACCTTAGATGCCTAAAGGTCATAAATAAAATCCAGATTGAGACGAGGACTACTAAAAAAGAAGTAAGTACCGGAGGGGACGAATTATTGTGGTAAATTTAAGCACAAGTGGAATTCACATTCTTTATGGTATAATGGCAACATATACTATTTTCTTAAAGGGCAAGATGTGTCAAGTAATACAGCGGAGTGCACTCACTTTTGATGGAACTGTACTCGGGAAGGGAGGGACGTGGACGGAGTGGGGGTACGCATTCCCTTCCGTCGGATTTATTATTTCAGTTAACCTGGAGCCGTGGTCGGTGGAACATTGCGTGTTCACGTACGATGAGTCATTGGTTGCAGCCTCACAGGTTATTCCGCCGTCATTTCAACACACATGATAAAACACATTTTTTTTTCTGCCAAAACTCCAGATGTTACAAGTAAGCCTATCGACGCTTCAAATTGTTTTTTCGACCGAACTTTGTAAAGAAGTAGGGTACATCAGGAAACCATCAGAAAGCACGAGTAAAAGTGATTTCGTCCATAAAGACCGGTGCAGTAGCCAAAAGTTTAATTCATAAAAAGTAGAGGTAGGCTAAACTGTTATAACAGTAGCTGTTATTTTAAAAATAACAGTTTAATTTTTTTTTTGAACTGGATTCTATGGATTCGCAACTGTCAAGAAGCAGAATATAACACCATTTAGGTTAACTTACCTGTAGTCAGTTATGTGCGGAATATATTTAAATGTTAGATAAATCTATAACAGAATGTGTACCTAACCTTGTACACGTGCGTAGGTTTAGGGGAAAGTTGGACAAAACCGTGTCCCAAAATATCTTAATGTTTTCCTAAACAACAATGTGGACGAAAGTGCTGGAATTTGTATTTAATTGATAAATCATCCATCGAAACCAGAAGATTAAAACCATGTAGGAAACGATCAGGGCTATGGAGCTGGAGGCAGTTATTCTGTTATTACAGTAGGTATCAGTTCTGCGTTCTGCCATATTTTTATGCAATAGTTATTTGAAATTGTGAAATTGGTCATATTGGCAGTGAGTAAAAAGTAGCAGTACAGACTTATAGTTCACAAACCGCCAAGGAAATGAAGTATCGTAGTACACACATATATAATGGTGGGAAAGGGTTACATTTTGGTGTATATCATCAACGTGGCCACCATCTTGAAATCCGCCATATTCGATGGAGGATTTTTTTTTTTTTTAAATGGCGAGTGGGTCGTGTGACATATCAAACACAAAAATGTTCCCAGAAAGTCTTTATAGGTGTCAAATTTAACCTACCTCTTACGGTATTGGAGTTATCTTCACGGAAAGTTTGCCGCTTGATATATGAATGGCCCCGCAGTACAACTTTGTTTCTCAGAAACCGACAAGGAAATAAAGAATGGTAATACACAAATGCGGAATGATGGAAAATGGCTACATAATTATAATTATTGCGATGCAAAATTTGAAGTAGATCCTGAATTTGCGGTGGACTTTCAGTAAACATAACTCCAACACCGTAAGAGGTAGGTCAAATCTGACACCTCTAATGACTTTCTGGGAACATTCTCGTATTGTTTGATATGTCACACCACCAACTTGCCATTTAAAAAAAAAAGACCTCCTTTCAAGATGGCAGCCACGCTGATGATATACACCAAAATGTAGCACTATCCAACCAATCCGCATTTGTGTACTACGGTACTTCATTTCCTTGATGGATTTGTGAACTATAAGGCTGTACTGCGACTTTTTACTCACTGCAAATATGACCAATTTCAAATAATTATTGCATAAAAATATGGCAGATCGTGGGTCTTTTAATGTTATTTCCAGTATATCTACGATCGTATAAAGACAATAAAAATATTTCATGTTAATATCGACTGATCAGTTTAGAATGTTCCCTCGTAAGTATAATTTTTCACGTGAGATATCTTCAGTCTCCATCTTCTATTGTTGTTCATTAAATACGTTGCATAATTATATATTGCATTTTAGGACCATTTGTATACTTTTTGTAGCTTCTTTGGACATTCCTCTGACGTCTGTAAAAGTACTGTATGTTTAACGTTTTTGTTGTGTCTACAAAGTAACTGTTCTCATATGTGTTGCAGAGAAACAAGTTCAGCAGATGGAACGACGCGTGGAGGAGCTGCGAAGTCGTACTCAGCAATTGGCGGAATTATTACAAAAGGCCGGGATAACGATTCCCCCTCCTTTGTACGCCGTAAAAGTTCGCAAAAGGCCACTGGAAGGGAGCAACAAATCCACAGATAACGTAGACATCGTCATTACGAACGGAGAAGGAACAAAAAAGAGTAAGTCAGATCCAGGTTATTCTCCATTATATCTACACTTTTGTAAAGCGTATGATTGTAACTTTAAGCACAAATGGGATATTTGCCCTCATATAGACTTAACCGTATTTCAAAAAAGATAATCGATCTCATTTAAAAAAAAAAAAAAACTATCTTTATGAACAGACATGTATGGGCTAAGCCGGGGTTCCTCAACCTGGGGGTCGCGAGAGAAGGTGAATAAATAAATTTAAGTAGGGTTTTGTAGGTAAATTTCAAAGCAAGTATTTTATTTTGCTTGCTTTTTTTTTAATAATTACTAAAGATAATGTAGTTTGCTGAATAGTTTTGGATAATATAATTAGAATATTTATTATAAAAACAGGAAATAAATTATTGTGTTTTGAAATGAAAAGCAAATATTACACAAAATAAAATAATTGTGGGTCGCCGGCTAGAAATCATGGTGAAAAGGGATCGCAGTATGAAAAAGATTGAGAAACGCTGGGCTAAGCCATTCATAAGTCTGAGGGATGGCACTCGTCGATTATCACTCTTCCAGATCTCATATATATATATATATATATTTATAAGGGGGCAGGGTATCACAGTTGAATCAGGAACCCGTTTCAAGTTTTTCAGAATTGAAGAGACAACAGTGACAGATAATACTTTCTTGTTCAGTGTATACGTAGGTAATATTGTGACTTTTTTTTATTTTCAATTCCGCTCAAGTGCCATAGAGGAATTATAAACAACGTGTTCTCTCTAAGTCGTGACTTCTTTCCGTATAGTATGACTCCCCCGCTTCACACACAAACACGCATCATCGAAGACTTAATTTGCACTATTTGTGTGAGATAAAGACAGACTTGACTTACAGGCAAGAAAAGACAGTTATTGTATTTGCATTCTCGCCATAGTGCCCATTTTCTATGATATAAAGTAACACCCTTTCGCGTCAACAGTCCTTGTTAAATAACATCGAAACATCATGAAATAACGAATTTCACATGAATATATTTTTTATTGCTTTGTTCATTGTGTTTAATTTTTCTATTTCTTCTATCTGCCTATTCCATAATTAAAATTATTGTCGACGCTTTTCTTTTTAACAATGAAATTAGGTATTTCGAAACTGTGGGAGTTTGTGTGGGGATTAGTGTTTATATTCACACTGTTCCGCTAGGTAAAGACATATTATGATTTCTTGCTATTTGTGTATATGCATGAGCTCGTAGGGAGGTTGGCCTGAACCTTAGATGCCTAAAGGCCATAAATAAAGATTCAATTCAATTCGTAGGGAGGTCGGCAGAAGACAAGATAAGAGAGAAAATGATGTACTTCGGTGTATACCTGTTTCTGAGGTAGTTTTCGATGCTTCTGTATAAGAATTTCATGCACACTTCAGCTCGACGGCGAGAAGTTCAGTAGTCCCTCATGTACCGACTGACAATATTAGCACAATCTTGATAAAGGACAAACATCATCCATTGACAAAAGAAAGGAAATTTCAGACTTACTTGCGTTTTCTATCAAATTATTTCTTGAAATGGCAGGTTAAAGTATCCTGAAGTTGTAGTTGCTTGTATGGGGGTAATTTAAATATTTAAAATAGAATAAGTTAATGAAGTAAAAGAGTTAAATGATACGAAAATAGTGCATTGAATTTTATTTTAAATACCATGTGTATTATTTACAGTGTAGAACACTGTTTAGTAAGCATGTATCATGTATCGAATGTCAGGAATATGTTCGGGATCGAGAAATTCTACAAGGTAACCCAAAAAGTTTTTTCCGTTTTTGATGTCCCATTAATATGCACTCACAGAGAGGAAAATGACGCACGTGCCTGCCAAGCGATCGGGAGTTAGTCTGACCATCGACCTTCAGTAATACAGGCACGATGCTCACACACAGCAGTCATAGCTCGTCCAGTTTAAAGAGAAATGGAGGTATCGAAGCAGCTTGTTCGCGTGTGTTTTTGTATGACTTTAAAGTGGGCCTGTCAGCTGCCGCATATGCCAGGCATTTGGTGAGAATGCCGTGAACGAACGCACCGCCAGGCATTGGTTCCAGAAATTCCGTTCGGGAGATGAGGCTTGCTGATGAACTTCGCAGTGGACGACCACATGTGTTTGATGACGAGGCTCTGAAAACAGCCATCGAGGAGGACAGTAGTCTAACGTGTGATGAACCTGTAGAAAGGTTCCATGTTTCCCCTGAAACAGTCAGACATCATCTGCATGGGATAGGGAAGTCATAGGTTAAGCAAGTGGATACCCCACACATTGTCGGCAGCCAACAAGGAACAACAAGTGACAACCTTGTTTATCCTTGCTCACTCGGCACCTGAACACACTCATATTTGATCGCTTGCTCACTGTGACGAAAATTGGGTCCTCTATGACACTCCCAAGCGTACCAGACTTTGGTTGTCACTACGTGACCCTGTTCCTCACACCACAAGACCACCTTTACACCCACGAAAGTTTATGCTCTTTGTATGTTGGACTTGTCGCAAGTTGTGCATTACGAGCTCCTTTCACCTGGTCAGACCATCACTGCTGACCACTACTCGTAGCAGTTGTAAAAGCTGCACCGTGTATTGCGGCAGAAGGAATCGGCATTGGTGAATCGCAAGGTTGTGCTGTTCCTCCACGACAATGCCAAGCCACATGTGGCAAATAGGATCCAGGAGACCCTTCAGCAACTTGGCTGGGAGACAATGTGTCATGCACCATATTCATCGGACCTTGTGTCAACAGATTACCACCTGTTTAATTCCCTCGACAACCACCTCCGTGAGAGATCCTTCGCCAATGAGCGAGACCTGCGGAACGGACTCACGGACTTCTTTGCCTCGAAGACCGCCGAGTTTTATCACCAGGGTATTGTGCAGCTGCAGGAACGTTGGCAAAAGGTGTTTGATGCTGATGGAACTTACTTCGAAACCTAAAGGTACGTACCGTCCACTGTATCGCTTTTTGTTCATCACTGCTCTAGAACGGCAAAAACGTTTTTGGTTACCTTGTAGTATCACTTCCCTTTATTTGAAACATTATAAGACAGGAGCGACAAACCATAACGAGTTCCACAATTTAAGCTTGATTCCTTCTAGGTCGGGACAAAAGTTGTTCATAGGTTCACATATTTTTCACCAAGGATATTTTGCGGAGCACACTTTGAGAAACACTGCTCCAGTGTCCTTATATTTATGTAGTGTGGACAATACGGCGTAACCGCGAACACCTGTAGCTCCGAAACTTCGCATGTTTCGACATTTTTTTCAAATTAACTTTTTTCTTGTATTGATGTAAATATATACCTCGCAAAGTTTCCGCCATTATTTCAGGGACACACTGTATAATTTAAGTCAGAAGCTTCTTGCGTTTCATTTTGAATATATTGTTTTCATTGTAATTGGTTGTAGGAATACTAACATTTTTTTTCTTCTTCTTCTAAGGGGTGATAAAGAAGCAGTCCGTGGAGAACCTAAAACGTACACCTGAAGTGAATGGAGTTGTGAATCCTTCCGTTACCTCAACGAGTGCTTCCCCAAATAAGGCAGTGAATTCAAGTAGTTGTAGTAATGGGACTAATGTTCAAGCCCAAGGAAACGGTCCTACTGCTTTCACAAATGGTACCGTGACGGAAGCAGATGAACTGTCAAAGAACTCATTCGTCGATAAGATTGTTGCAAAACCTTTACAGAAACAACCAACTGTAGCTCAGTTGTTAGGACTGAACAGTAATGCAAACTCTGTAACCCCGATCATCGACCCGTCCCTTTCTGTCCCTTTGCTTGTAACGAGCAATGTAGGTGCACCGGACGTAATACAGACGACACCACCGACTGCTGATCTGCCGCCAGGTATTATCGTTCTGCAATCGTCTGTGCCTCGAAGTTTATCTAAACCAGCAACGTGCCTCAATGCGTTACCCAGTGGACCGTGTATTGTTCTTACAACAAGCGTACAAAGTGTGCAAACAAGAAGTGTGGTCATGACATCATCACCAAGTTCTCTTGTGTTTTCCAGTGCTAGTGGTGGTCAGGATACAGTTATAGTTACAAAATCCCTTCTGACCGCTCCCATAATGGCTACTGGGCTGCAGACAACAGCAGTTGTCAATCAAAATGTGCCAATACTTCAAACGGATGTTTCGTGTGGATCTAACCTTGGTGTAACATCCGCCATTGTATTGCCAAATGGAAACATCTTGCCAGTTTTAGCTCCACAGCCTGTGATAACTCCCAAATACATCACCCCACAATTTATAGTGAATCAACAACCAGTGCTCATGACACAAAATGTTCGAAGCTCAGGCCCTTTAATAAAACCACGAGCACCTCCTGTTGTCGCAAAATCGAAACCTAATGATACGATTACCACATACGTCAACAAAGTACCAATTCCAGCGCTTCCAACACGTCGCTCACAAAAGCAAGTATCAGTTCCAAAATCTGTTCCCTCGAAGGAAAGTTCTGTACCACCTTCACAAGACAGTTCAGGAAATGTAGAAGTGAGTAAAGTATCTACTAATGTCACTTCAGATAAGCCAAAGGGTCAGACTAAACCTACAGAATCAGTAGAGAATACACCTGCCATTACTGACAACACAATTGCTCGCAGTGAAACATCAACAGCTGTTGATAATGTGGATAAAACATCGTCTCAAGGAGATACTCCAAAAGAACCGAGTGAAAATAGTATTACGGTGCCTGTGGATACAAATGTCAATGAGCCAGACAGCAGTGCAAATGGTGGTAAAGATAACGAAATAGAAACAGCAGAAGAAGTGATCGAGAAAACATTGAAATCGAATACTGTTTCCTCAGTACCTTTGGAGAAAAAGAGAAAGATGGAGCTTTCAGAAGGTTCGAAAAATAAGAAAATGAAATCAGAAATCAGAATTCCTGTCTCTGAAGCTACTGTAATCACCCCTACAACGCCCAAAGAAAGTGCTGTACGTAGTGAGTGTACAAATTCAGTTATGAATCCTTCCGGCTTATTCTTCGACAGTTCAACTGATGTAAGTATAATTGGAAATAAGAAGGGTCCAAGTAATGGAGAACGTGCAGACTCAGATCCTGAAATAGCATCAGAAATAACGAAGAAGGATGATCAGGGAGTTAAGTCAGACAATATAATACATGAAGAACAATCAACACTAGCTGAAACAAGAGAGAAGGGTGTGGTGGGCGAAAACATCCCTGTAAATTCCTCATCCTCGTCAGAGAATGTTTCCGTATCGACTAACGTCCAACAGGTAGCAGTTAAACATACAAGTAATGGGGAAAGGTTGGAGAGTATGGTTGCTGAAGAAACTTCGAACTCAGAAAATAAAATAGTAACTGCACACGATAATAGCCGAAATAATTTGGTTGCGTTTAATACCTCGACTGTGCCAGAAGGGGCGCAGGAAAATATTACAAGTAAGATCAAATCAGCAGAAAGAAATGTAGTAACAAATGCCATATCATCAACCTCAGAAACTGTAGTTACTACATCATGCAGTGAAGAAACTCAACAGGTTACCCCAGGAAGCGTGCATGTTGTATTGGAGAACAGTTATCCATTAGAAGTTGCTGAAAGCATTGATACAAGTGAGTTGCTTGAACAAGTGGACCTACAGTCAGGAGCTAGAGAAACAGAATCCATAATAACAGCGGAAAATACAACAATGCACTTCGGCAAGGTAAAAGATAGCTCCTTTGAGAAATGGCCGTATCCTTTGCAAACAATGAAGCCTTCCATTAGTAGCACATCAGCGTCTGAACACATGAGAAATGGTGTGTCGACAGAATCTACGAGCGACATATTAGTCACTACGATTGTTCACACTATATCCTCAGGTCAAAATAGTAATGATGATAACCAAATTCTTGTACATCCAAATATCAAGAATGATTCTGTGTCCGTCAATTCTGAGAAGGAAGCTGTGTCCGAAATAACTGATCGCCCAGCGCTATTACCAAATTCGAATGAATCCAATGCAGACGTTGTTTCAGAAGGGCAAAATAAGGCGAATGTAGTGATGACAGAGGCTTCGAACACACTTCAAACCGTTCAAAACGGCCCTGATGTAGCAGGAAGTGATAACAATGTAAATAGTAGCATACTATCATCAGAAACTGTGCATAAAGTATCAGTTGAAACCAGTTCATGCTTCAACGTTACCCGAAGTGATTCTCTTACATCTGTTGAGAAACATGATGATGGTTCATCAACTCCAATCGATCGTACTCCTGCAGGAGGAGAATCTATTTCGTCAACAAATGCTGAAGGCTTGGTGATTATATCCTTAAATAAGAATTATTCATCGTCTACGCCACCAAGTACACAAAGTAAATCACTAGTCACTTGCAGTTCTTCTGACACGATACATGCAAACGGTTCCTCCGCGAATAATAAAGATATGAACATTGAAAGTTCTGATGTTGCACTTTTAGATAGAGGAAATGTTGTGGAACATAATTTATTTCCAAATTTTCACACACCTTCGGAACTAACTCTCTCGGGATTACCATCTGGAGGTCATTGCATGCCCCCAATGGACTTCGAAAAGCCTAGTGATGTAAACGAATCCCAGGGAATAACCCTTTCAGTGTCCTTGCCAAGTAGCTTCTCCAATGATTTGTTTGCCAGTTTGCAGGTACCAACAGGACAATCAGAAGCGATTTCACCTACAGCTGCTTTTCTATTAGCTTTTCCTTTGGTTTCTTCAACAGGAAAATCGGAACACAGTGTTGGTGGTCAGGAACAGAGACTGAACCATGACATGAACCCTCAACATGAAACGTCATTGTTACAACTCAGTACAACAGAGATCGAGAAAGAAACTCTTGTGAGTGGTCCTTCACTTTCTTCCTTGACCAATTCTAATATGAATTCTCAATTTTTAACTCATATATTAGATGAACCGAAGGAAGTGGATTCCCATGGAAGTGGTTCTGCAGACCCAAGCAAATCTGAAAACAACATAACGACACGTCTTCAAACTAGTGAAGGCAATTCTGATACCGTTTCAACTGCAGCTAAAATGAATGATAAAAATTCGCTGAAAACGGGATCCTTGAATAAACAGGCTGAAATAACTCTGCCATCTACTGATTCTTCAAGACTGAAAACCAGTTCAACAAAAACTTGTATTAGTAGTACTCCAACAGTGGCTTCTGTTTCTGTTCAAACGAGCGACAAAATTCAGTTTACGGCAGGAGTTGGTGTTCAGACAGTTCCTTCAGAAACAGATCAAAATGAAAACTTTGAACAAACTAACAATAAACCTAATCATTCCGGAAGCAAAAGTAATAATACCGCTTTTAAAATGAAGAGCTCATCGTCCGTGCAGACTGACTTTAATGAATCGTGTTCAGAAGCTGTTCCATTTAATGCAGCTGAAATTTATGGCAGTCACGTCAAAGTTACAGATGGTCACACTATAGAAGCTAATAAAAATTATCAATCTCAGGGTAATGGTTCGGGCAACTTCAGTACACATGAATTGTCTTCATCCAAATACTATAATATCAGTGATACATCCACGAAGAAAGGGGATACTGTTAAGAGTAGTCAAGCCGAAAATTCAAAAACTGTTTCTTCAAGAAGTGAGTCGTTCAGTACTTCTATCACTTACCAGTATAAAAATGATAGATGCCGCGCTGATGGACATTTTGGTTCTTTAGAAGGATCAATGTTAAGTTCTGAACATGATCATGTAGCATACGGCTCACATGTCAATGAGAATGTGATAACATCAAACCATAATCACCCAACTAAAAGCCACTGCATACCACAATCGAAGGATCAAGAAAGAAGCTCGACACAAGAAACCTCTAAACTTCTCTACTCACACGATACATCTACAAAAGTGTGCTCTTTTGAGCCAGCAGCTTCAACGCCCATGAAATCGTATCCACCGTTTTCACATGCAAGTAATTCTACATTTTCATATAATTTGTTCAGTGATTTCCCAAGCAAGAGCTTCTCAGTAACTCCTACATATTATCAAATGCTGGGTACAACCACTGACCAGAGTAGGTCGTCAAGTTCATTTTCTGTGGCCCAGAGTGCGTCCAATACAGGAATAATGTCCTGGTCGACCCTATCGCCAGTAACTACGGTAACTAGTCAATTCACCTCATCCGCACCAGCACAGATTTCAGTTCCATTTTCACAGCCAATGCAAAATAATGCCACTTCGTCTCACAAGAAGTATATGCCTACATCTAACGTAAATGGGTCTTTGCAAGAACCAATTACAAACTCTCAAACGAAAACTAATAGTATGCAAACACATATTTCTAGCAAAGAGCAGAAAAATACTACATCATACCAAGATTTGTTTTCCACAGGGCAGAACAATGTTAGTAATCCTTCTGTACAAAATAGAGTTACTTCTGTTTCTGAGTGCAGTCCTAGTTTTACCACAGTGAATTCATGTTCGAATGATAAACATTCAAGAGACCATAGTTCTAAACGACATTCTATGGTTAATTGGATGACAGCGTCAGGGCTTCCTCAGGACTCTTCATCTATGTTCGTTGCAAATTCATCGTCTTTCCCTACAGGTGTGAATACTGTTCCTCACATGCAGAATCAAATAACAAAGAACTATGGCCCTGACACATTTAGTTCTAATCTCCCGAATTTAGGAAGTACCAATTCCTTGTATAATCAGCTCCCATTTCCCAGTGATGGTCAAGTCCATAACCATGGATTTCCAAGCTCTGAACATCACAGCAGATCAGGAAATCTTATTTCACATAATTCTCAACCACATAGTCACATTACATCCCAGCAAAGGATTTATCATAATTCACCGTATCCTTGGCATATTTCACAACCAACAGAAGGTAAACTTTTACCTCATGGAGGCTTAATGCAAACTATGAATTCTGAACAGCATATTGCACCGTCAACTCTTCCTACATTAGTTGGAGATTTAGCATTAGGGACTGGTTCATCACCATTAAGTAGAAATTTCGGCATCCACACAAGTAACGCAAATCTGTCTCAGTATGACAACCATGTGAAAATGACTTGTTCAAGTGAAGCACCACGAATAGATCAGGGTGGTGGTGATACTGTTGAAAAATCGAGAAACAATACCGAGAAGATTGTTGGATCAACAAACAGGGAAAGGAACAGATCACAGGATTTTGATACGCAGCAAAGTAGCGGAAGTTTCTTGTCAGTCAGTCAATTAGTTGACCAAGCCAAGGAGTCTTCACAAGGAGGTTCCCGCAACTCAAGCACTCGTAGGACACAAAAACAGTCTAATTCTAAACCATCGTCTGTTGGCCAGCAACGTCAAAATGGAAGCTCTGGATCAAGTAGTAACAAAAGAAGTCCTAATGGTAATAGTAACAATAGTAGTAATAATGAGAGAGAGAGGAAAAACCAGTTGTCTCAAAGTAATAGCAAAAATATGCAATATTCTTCGTCAGAAATCGTTAATAGTTCCCAAAATTCTGTTGCTTTCTCTACAGTACCAGCAAGTAATCAGTGGTCTAATAATTCAAAACAGCTTCCGAGAATGTCGTATAAAGCGCCAAGTAATTATTCTGCCGAAGCTCTTATTGGTTTAAGTAATCAAAATGTTCCTGACTCTGTAAATATCCATCAGGCAAATAAAATTCCTTCTGTACCAGTTTCTTCCCACCGATTCAGCCAAAAATACCCTTCAACAACGCGTGCAGTTCTTCCGCAAGGTGATAATGTTGGAACCAACTATACTAGTAGTCACTCTTCCCAAGATGGTACCATTCATCCTACTGGAGCTATATGTAATCATAATTTTCAGCACCATAATCACCATCCATATGGCAATACATTTAACTACTCAGCGGGCCTTGGTAGTGGAACACAAACGAGTAACTATTCGTCAGCTTCGTTTATGTCAAATGTTGGACCGTCAAATATACCTAATCCGGCAGCTGTTTTTACTCCGCCTGATTTTGGTAGTAATTTTATGACAGATATGTCTAATAATTTTGTGTTCCCTTCGTCTACTGCTGGTAGTAGTGTCATGCATGGAGTTACTAATCAAGGCCCAGTGTATTCACAATCGAACTCCTCTGTTCATAGATCAGCAACTAATAATGATCGAGCTACACATGCTAGAAGTAGTGTGAATAATTCGATACAGCATAGAAATACGTGTAATACTAGTACATCTTCGCAGTCTGAGGCTTCAAATGGAAATTATACGATGGCAAAATCTTCTCACAAAAACACTCGAAAGAAGAATCCAGAGTCGTTGCCGAACACACTTGTGCCAGATGTTGGACTGAATAATTATCTCACGGTACCAGGAATAAGTTCGCCTTTGGAGGATGCTTCAGCTGGTTCTTATTTAAGTCATCATCATCATCATCACACGTTCCTTACTCCACCATCGCAACCCAGCTTATATCCACATGGAAATATTCACCGACCGCAGAGCAATCCTTCGCAGACAGGACATTCTCGCAACCCACCATTTCCGGTCACTTGTGCTCCGATGCTGCCTCAGGCTAATTTAATAGCTACGCGCCCAGAAGCCAGCCTGCTGTCTCCTTTGCAGTGTTCACAAAATCCTCTTTTGTCAACACCGCCACGTCTTCCCATGGATACAGTGTCGCAGGCGACATCCTCTCCAGTTACCGGCAGCAGTGTTGCAGTGAATTCAAGTGGAACGTTGACCAATTTCAACCTCAGCACTATTTTTCCAGAGATAAATGAGAAGGTAGTTTCATTTTATAAAAATATGTATTAGTCAGGTGTAGAAAATTGTGAAGTGGTCGTTTAAAAACGAATCATGTGCTTAAAGGTTTTAAGGCTAAATCGAAGTGGGTTTTCCCGCGCTTTTTCATTTTACGTCAATTACTCAAATTTCAGTAAAGGAAAACAGAAATTAACTTTCACAGACCAAAGTTTGTTTCGTCCTTCAATAATGAATACAATTAGTCTTAACAAATTATTAACAGTAAACTCAGGATTGTTTGCAGACAGTATTGGGACATTATTCTGTCCCAAAA
>JAGDQP010030120.1:0-22848 GCA_022664845.1 Lepisma saccharinum | reverse complement strand
CATATTTAAAAATTCTCGTAAGTATTTTACGCCGGGTAGACGCTATTATGGCGATTAAAACCGGTAATTTATTTGGTTAGTTCTTTGTGGTCTTCTGTGCTGTGCGTTTGTGTATTATTCAACTTAAGCTATTGTTAAAAATGCCTCTTCATTTTATACTGAGTCAAAAGGGTATTGTGAGTTACTTTATCACAATAACTATATTTATAGATATAATAAAAGTCTTAGTGGGGGTAATGAAGCTTGGAAGTGCATTGAATACAGGGTTGCTAAGTGTGCGGGACGTGCACATACGACAGGTATGGAGGACAACAGTGATATATTATTCGCTTCAACAATGGAAGGAAAATATTCACAAAATCATTTGCCTCAACTAGTGGGAGCTGAGAAAAGAATTCAGAATCAAGTAAAAAGAACTGCCTTTTCTTGCAACGACCCGCCTGCAAATGTCATCGCGCAATGTACAACTGATATATCTTCAGCAGCTGTAAGTGCAGCACTTCCAAGTATTTCTGCCATGAAGAGAAAAGTAGAAAGGATAAGGAAAACGGCTGAGATGGTACCAGCGAACCCTGCGGACATCAATAATTTAGCTATTCCCCCTCCTTATCAGGTGACATTAACAAATCATAGGTTTCTCTTGGATGACATTGGGGACGGTCCAAATCGTATACTTATTTATGCAACGGAAAGGAATCTAGATCTCCTCTGTGAATCCCCAGATCTGGCATCAGCCGGCACTTTCAAGGTCGTGCCGGTATTATTCAAACAACTGTGGACTATTCATGTTTTAAGAAATTCTATCGTGGTGCCAGTAGCGTTCGTTCTAACTAACTAACTCTATGGCTTATGGAACTCACAAGTTCATCGCCGCAGTAACAAACGTTCGCCATTGGATTCTATCCTGGGCAGTATCAAGCCAGTTTTCATCACGAACACCTACTTCTCGAAGATCTCTTCTAATATTCTCCTCCCAACGACGTCTCGCTCCTCCCAATGGCCTCTTTCCATCGGGCCTTCCAACCAGGATAGAATATAATCTTCGTTTTTCCCCCATCCGAGCTACATGCCCTGCCCACCTTAGTCGTCTCGATTTCATTATTTTTACAACATCTGGTGAATCATACAGTCCGTGGAGTTCTTCATTATGCAGTCTCCTCCACTCTCCAGTCATCTAGTCCGGTTTCGGCCCATTTATCTTTCTCAAAACCTTATTTTCAAATACACGTAATTTATGTTCATCTGCTAGGGTCGTACTCCAACTTTCGCAACCGTAAAGTATTACCGGCAGAATAACCGTTCTGTATATTTTTAATTTCAATTTCCTTGATATTAATCGCGATGTTAGAAGTATTTGGACTGAGCAGAAACATGCGTTCCCCGATACTAAGCGACTTTTTATTTCTTCCGTGACCTCATTTTTGCTTGTTACGTATGCTCCCAAGTATTTAAATTTGTTTACTTTCTCTATGACCTCATCCGTAATTCTTATGTTTTTAATTCCTTCATTCCCTGTGCTTCGGCTTGTTACCATGTATTTTGTTTTATCTATGTTTACCTGTAGACCTATCTCATCGCACGCTTCTACTAAGACATCGGTGTTGCTTTGTAGTGTTCGTTCTAATGCAGAATAAACAACAAGCCACGTATCGAAGAGTCTTAGATCAGCTGAAGAATCACAGACACAATCTCAATCCGTCAAGCATTATCATTGATTTTGAAGTTGTCGCAGCAAACGCATTCCGTGAAGTCTTTCCTGGATTGAATATTCGTGGGCGTTTCTTCTATTTCACACTGAATATTTGGCGTAAAATTCCAAGCAATGAACAAATTCTTACAAGATATTTAGAAAATCCAGATTTCGCTCTCAATGTAAGACAATTGTCATATCTTGCGTTCTTTCCGGAGAATGATGTTGAACAGGCATTGGATGTTTTGTGCAGACAAAGTTCTTTACTGAAAACGCAGAGTTATTTCAACTTTTAATAGACTATTTCGAAGACACATGGATTGGCCGTCCTCAACGCGGCGGCAATAGGCGTCGTCCATTTATATCAAATCCATGTTGGTTCCATTTGATGGAACCAACATGAAGCAACTCTAGAAAATCTCCCGAGAACAAACAACGATATCTAAGGATGGAATTGAAAATTCAGTGCTTTTCTTGGAGCCCATCACATCAGTATATTTAAATTCATTGACGGACTGAAGAAAGAGCAAAGGATGAATGAAGTACAAATGGAGCAGGTAGTTGCGGGACAAATTTTGCATGCCAGTCGGAAAAAGTACAGTGAAGTAAGAAGACGTGTACGCGCTATTGTTGAAGATTACGGTCAAAGACCCTTGGAAAAATTTCTTGGCTGCTTGGATCATAATTTTCAATTTCAAACTTTGTAAATGTGTAAAGTGACGTCAATCACTTTGTGAACAGAAAAAGAAAAACTATCACTGTCAAAATTGATTTTCTTAAAATGGTGCTGTTTCTGTTGATAGTTTCATAACTTGCACTTATTTTTTTCAAATATAATTTTGAAACTATGTAAAATGGGAGATACTTCCACCAAACTGTAAAGTAGGGGAAAGTTGATCAAACTAAAGTGCCTCACATTTTCAAGTGTTCATTTTTTTTGTACTGTAACAGATATATCAATATATACGAGGGCTTTTCAACAAAGACTGAGACCGATTGTTGTACCGCAGTTTCCTTTGTTGCCGAATGCCGGCACGTTTGATAGTCACAAGAGTTATGTTTCATGTATACTCTCACTAGGTGGCAGCATTGTCGTATCGGTAGGTTGGGATTAATCCGCTGTGTTTTAGATACTGCTTCCATTTCGCCTCACAACGTGCTGTGTATATGCATACAATTTAGGTTACACGAAAAGAACAGTATGGAGCAATAAAGTTTTGTTTTCGCTTGAACCATAAAGCTTCTGAAACATACGAAAAGCTCAAGAAAGCTTACGGTGAAAGTGCATTACCTCGAGCAACAGTGTTTCGGTGGTTCCAAGAATTCAAGGAAGGACGAGTTTCATGCGTTAAGCAAGGTGGACCTGGTGTTTCGGCCTCTGCTGTGACAGAAACAAACATCAATAATGCTGCTGTGATTGTCCGTGAGGATCGAAGGATAACATTACGTAAACTAAGTGAAGTGTTGCGAATTTCATATGGTAGTGTTTTTTCAATAATGCACGATCACCTCCATATGTCCCGTGTTTGTGCCCGTTGGGTACCACGACTGTTGACTCCGGAACAAAAGCCTGTGCGAGTTGAGACTTCCCGTGAGGTGCTGCGATTCTTTCCTGAGGGAGGAGATGAGTTTCTTCAGTCAGTTATCACTGGAGATGAAACTTGGTTACATCACTACGATCCAGAGGGAAAGCAAGCCAGCACAGTGTGGAAATCACCAGGTTCTTCCACACCAAAAAAGGCGAAAGTTGTTCCATCTGCAGGAAAGGTTATGGTTATCACGTTTTTTGATTGTAGAGGAATGATTTACCTTATAACAATTAGGCAGGGATAGAGGATGGGAAAGGATTTGGGAAGGTGTTGGCCAGGGTCTATTCTGTAGGTGCCATCCCAGCATTTGCCTGGTGTGACTGAGGAAAACGTGGAAAAACCTTAATCAGGATGGTAGACCGCTGAGACTGAACCCACGGCCTCCCGAATGCTATGCCAAGGTTCTAACACAGACCTACGGCGACTCGGTCAATATTCAAAAAATTCCAGATTAAAACAAATACGTCAGTACTCCTAGTATTTTGAGAATAAGGGAATTTGAATTTATACTATAATATCCCAAAAAGGCAATACTACTACTAATAATAATACTCTCTAGATATCAAATAGAAATCCTCACTAACTGGCATATCAACGCTCAGGCCACACTGTCTAAGGTCGATATTTGAAATTTATGTATAATATGGTTTTAACTAATTTATTTCACTGATGTTCGATAAGGTAGCAGAAAAGTGCATATTGCGAAAGTAGAAATGAAGAAAGTAATTTCTTTTCTTTAAAAAAAAAGTGATCGGTGAGCTGTGGTGGGATCGAACACGATCCATTTAGAACAACTCTCCAGTGCTTTATCCACTACACCGTACAACCAGATATTCGAAGACGGCTTCCGAGCAAAGTAACGGTGCAGGTAACAGCTAGTACTATGAATCAATTATAAGTTCCTGACCCCAGATCAGGCACTTTTGCTTTTAACAAATGTAAAGAACGTTTCCCCATTTCATTTTTCTATATACTAATCTACCGGCAGAATTCTTTTGCAAAGGAATACCGATACTTGAGTTACATAAATTATAGATGAAAACGGTCGGAAAAGTGCGGACCCCAACCTTCTCCCAACTACCACGAAGTGGGTGGTCTGTGTAAGTTTAGTTTCTCCGTCGTCATACTATGCAAATGCAAATGTGGTATCTTCAAAGAGACCACATTTTTTTTTCTTCTGTGAAACAGTCGATTCTAAGGCTGTTTAGATTTGTAATGTTTAGACTTACCAAATGAGTGTCTATATTCAAAGAAATCATTTGGTTGAATTACATTCCTTTCTTTCTAACAGGGTTCACACATGGCCTTTCGTCAAAACATGCAGGATTTCGGACTTAAATATCTAATTTTAAACAAAACTGAAATTTAAAGGTAGCCTTGTTAGTAGTAAGCTCATAACCAAAATTACAACTTTTATTTCTAATTGGTTTGGTCAGTGCAAGGGGATTATATGTGTATATGCAGCTTCATATTACTACACTGCTTGAGAAACACACTTTTAACTCCCTAGGACAACTTTTTATTGACCAAACAACTAAAAAATAAAAATTGCCATTTCTACTGTGATTTGAGAACAAAGCTTCCTGCAGAAGATCAACTTTCCGATTTTTATGATGGCCCATTTGAGATATTTTAGACCCAAATACGGCATCTTTCCTTTAGCAAAAAATCGTTGTGATTCAACGCCAGAGAGATTTCTACATAATCATCCTGTTGATAGTTCTACACATCGCAAGAGAAACTGCAGTCTTATATTCAACTTCTTCCCTAAAACATGGTGACTTTCGTCAAGATACCACATTCGCATTTTCATCGTCTAGCGAAGAAAATCCACTGGTACTGACCAAACCATTACAAAATAAAAGTTGCAATTTCTACTGTTAGTTGGTCACATACGAAGCATTTTCGAAAACACATTTCAGATTGTTTCATGAGGACGCATATGCAATATTTAAGCCCGAAATCCGGCATTTGTTGCAAAGGACCATGTTTGAACACCCGTAGAACAAAAAAGAATGTGAAGGTTGGAAACTCTTTTGGGAGGTCAAAACATGACAAAATTTTGCAGAATTTTATTCAACTCCTACACCCTAAAATCTTGGTTTAAAAATCGAATTTTATACAATTCGTAAATTTATTTTCAGCCTAATGTTTGGAATAAAAAAAAATTAAGTTTCAAAGACGAGATTCCACATCTTCCAAGTGCACTTCAAGAGCTACCCAATGGTTTTTAATTCAGCTCTTTAGTTCTTCTAGTTTTTGAGATATGCAGGTTTCCGTACATATCCTACGGGAGTAAAAGACATCACCCGCCATATTGGAAATATGGTCACCCCGAGAGATATAAAAACATGCATCTAGCCGCAGGTCACTGGAATTAAAATGGCGGCACACTTGGAAATACTTCCGGTACGGCACAGAAATTTTGCGTAAACAGAACTTTTAAGTAAACAGTACTTGTGCGTATGCCCACCGCTAACAGGGGGCTGTGCCCCTCCCCCGCGGCTAACGCCGCTCAGCTCCCTTCGGACGCACCCTCCCTCGCTATCGCTCGGTGTGCATCCTGGCCTGATGGGTTTATATTATATACATCCTAGTTTTTAGTGGCATCTTTTAAAATTTGTAAATCACAACTTTTATTAAATCTCCTTTTGTATATTTACAAAAAACCTAAAAACTTTCATTTTCTTTTAAAAAAGTATACAAAAAGTCACCGCCAGCGTTTGAACACAGGATCTTTGGATGAGCTATCTAACGTCTTGACCACAAGACCAAACTGCCGCTGTCGGATTGAGCGCTTCTCGCTGTTACTTATCGTTCAGGATAACCGAGAGTGGACTACTTCCGCTTTAGTAAGCCGACATTTTAATTCAAGTGACCTGCGGCAAGTATATAAAAGCATCACATTTCTTTCAAAAGTTGTTCTAATATCTTCAGGTATGTAGGAACCCATATATGAAAAAAAAAATATTCTAAAATGGTAATGTAACCAGTTTTTCTAAAAATGGATGATTTGTCCAGGAATGACCCAATTTTACTACCTACACCAATCTAATCTTCCTTATCTAAAATCACTCATGTATAAAATGGTCCACTTAACGTGACTCACTGGTGATGGTGCCTTAATAACACAAACAAATGTTGGGAATACTTTTCAAGTTGTAAATTTTCCACAGGGTTAAAACCTTTGCTTTCTAAACCAATGCGACACGTAAATGGATTTGTGCTCTGGTCGATACAAGCATTTTATCCTTCTACTTAATAAGACGATAGTAACTTCTCTTCATCATAGAGTGTGGAACCAAGCCCGGGAGAGATTAAAGCCTCACCACTTCCATATGAAAAAGGCATTTCAGAGTACTGAACTGAAACCTGTGGAAAGAAACTAAAGTACGGTTTAGTGTCCTCATCGTTCGTGGGGATCGTGAACTTTGGGGATATTGAACTTGCGGTCTGCAGCGATGATCCGACTTTGGATATTTTTCTCTTATAACCTAATTTCCTTTTGACAGCCTTTGACTATTTGAAGATGGTAAATGAGAGTATGGAGGCGTAACTTCCGTAAGACAAATAGCTGCAGACAAATACACAACACGCAATTATGTATTGTTATTACACGATTTAATTTATTTGTATTTAACATTCACATATAATATACCGACTTTCTGTCAACACCCACCACGTCTCTGATGTTATATTTTAAACATAATAATTACTTATGTTCTGAAATGATTGTATGAATACATATGAAACTTATTTATTTCAATATATTTTTTATCTACTTATACATGCTTTGAGGAATATATCATTACAAACAAACAAAAATCCCTAACGGAGTTCGAACGTAGGACCTCTCGATTAAAAGTCCCAGTGCTCTACCACTGTGCTAACATGGACATAGTTACCAAGCTTCTTCGGAGAGGACTCCTTCTGAAGAATGACTGAATTTTTGTGTCCAAAACAATAACATCTATGTACGTTGCTAATGCTGTTGGTTGGTCTCTCCTTTGTCTTGTTTATTGTATTATAAAAGCGAAAACTATGTTTGCTGTCTTTGCTTTCATTGGAGATGTTCTTTTACGTATGGAAACATAGGTGACAAAACCATCACATGCTCAGATGTATGGATAGTTTAGAAATACTATAGCATTACTCGTTTCAATGAATGGTACATTTTTTTACACTTAATAACATTTCAACATGTCTTATTGCACTGAAATGAAGAAACACAGATTTGCACATTTTTTTTCAAATGGGATGGTTCACCGTACCTTTGAGGGTTCGAACCTGGCATCTTTGGTTTACTGTTTCCGAAGTTGGACTTAGAGAATTTTCAGCTCAAAACAGCCTCATCAATGCGGTCAACTTTTTTGGAATAGGCTGTCCATTTTCATCATTCAATTACGTCGCTTTCGTGTTCAGAAGAAAACTTTAATGAACAGATTCAAACTCAACTAAAAATATGTCTGCATTCTCATTCACATGAGCTACCATAAATCCCTTCGTTTTCAAGCAGACACATTTCTCCGATGAAAATTTACACTAAAAGAATCTTCCCCTCTTCCCGTTCAAATCGAGGGGAATTTCGCTCTTTTGATTTAGTGTGTAGACACGAGATAACGCTTCTACAATTCTTCAAAGCTCTAAATTAAACGTTGCTTCATAACCTCAAATTGAGCTTCATTTCCTCTTGTAGGATTTTTGATCACTGTATTTCTGTGCTTGATAGCCTGTGTTATGAGCAGGAATTCCTGTGCTTGAAGGGTGTAACGTCAAAATTGGGACGGTGTAAGTGGAGTTTTGCATGATTTCTATCGATTTTCGACCGGAAAATTTATGAAGTTGGTTGTGTTCTCGTAGATTTGGGGTGGGGCGGAATCACTCGTTATGATCTAAAGTGTGTTAATATTGATAAAATCAAGACAATATGAACAGGCAATTTTGTTCTATATACGACAAAGTAAAATACGTTACAACACAAAACACTTACGTGCGACAAAAATTCTATTGCCAAATTCGAAATCAGCACCACCAAATTAGTAAAGAATAGAGAAACTTCTTCAACTTACGGAAAAAGGTTTAAAATGTTGTCTTCTGTAATCACCGGATTTGGATTGAATTCGATAGCTGGGCATATTAACTTACATGTTCGCTTGATTTCCTTAATTACATCCCTTAGGTCGTTTTTAGTGTTAAAATTTCCAGCGTAACGTACTTCTCTGAGCTCATCATTTTTTTAAAGTTTTGGAATCAAATTTAAAATATTTCTGTAAAATTGGCATTTTTCACTTGTTTTGTTCAAAATGAAAGTTTGAGAAAGTGAAAGGTAATTTGAATTGGTTCGAACTAACGACCTCAGATTTAACTCTAATTCTTCAATTTCCATTACACCACAGAGGACGCTTAAGACATTTGTACAATTACTATACCTTTTGCCAGTATTGAAAGATGGTTTCATTTCGAAATTTCAACGAGAATATTTGTATTTATAAATGCAGTTTACAGTTACATTGTGTTATTTCTCCCTTTATTGGAGAGTGCTCTTTTAATTTTTATAACTTTAGTGAGTGTAAGGCTTCTTATTATCTGCTGATGTTGTTCTGTAGTTACTGAGCTCGTGCTTTTGGACAAAGAAGTAAATTTAAACAACGGAGGGGGCGTGTCTGTCTCTATATATAGGTTCTTCCAATCACTGCTTTAGTGAAGTCTCCATGGAGGCTGGGGAAGAAAGCTATATTCATTTGCTCTCCAGAACTGATTAAGCGCAAAATTGCATGTATGGTGTGTTGCTTATCTTCGCTACTTTGTATTTCAGGAGCATTCTTCGCTCAGTGTACCGATTGAACCTACAGAAATCTTCGATTGTATACTTCCTGATACCGGGAAATCGCCGACCAAAGTTTGCAGTGCTAACTTGACATAGCACCCCAATTATTGTACTATTGATAAAACTAATTGTACCTTCAAGCACTTCCATTGTACTGATTAATCCAACAGAAACCCTTGATTGTAGACTCACTGATACTGGGGAATACATGGTCAAAGTTTAAGGTGGTAACTTGACGTACCATGCTAAGTGATTGTACTATTGATAAAAGTGTTTTCAAGTACTTCTATTGTCCAAATTGAACCAACAAAAATCTTCGATTGTACCCTCTCCGATACCAGGGTATTCCAGGTCAAAATTTAAGGTGCTAACTTGACGTAGCACCGAAAGTGATTGTACTAGTTTTAAAATAATTGTACCTTCAACTACTTCCACTATACCGATTGAACCAACAAAATTCCTCGATTGTACCCTCATCAATGCCGGGAAATTTCCGATCAAATTTGCGGCGATAACTTGACGTTGAACTCCAAGAGAATGTACTATTGATAAAATAATTCTACCTTTCAGTCCATCCATTGTACCAATTGAACAAAAAATAATCTTCGAATATACACTTACTGATACCTAGAAATTCTCGGTCAAATCTTGAGGTGCCAGCTTGACGTAGCACGCCAAGTGATTGTACAATTGATAAAAATGATTGTACTTTAAAGTACTTCCATTGTACCGATTTAACCAACAAACAATTTTCGATTGTACCCTCACCGATACAGCGAATTCCCCGGTCAAAATTTTGGATGCTAACTTGACGTAGCACAGCAAGTGATTGTACTATTAATAAAAATAAATGTACCTTTAAGTACTTCCATTGTACCGATTAAGCCTACAAAAAATCGTCGATTGTTCCCTCACCGATAGCTGTAAATTCTGGGTGAAAGTTTGCTGTTCTAACTTGTCGTAGCTCCCCAAGTTAGTATACTTTTGATAAAAATAATTGTACCTTCAAGTACTTCCATTCAACCGATTGTACCAACAAAATCCTCGATTGTTCCTCACCGATAGTAGGAAATACCCGTTGAAGATTTGAGGGGCTAACTTGATGTGGCACCCCAAGTGATTGCACCATTGATAAACATTGTACCCTCAAGTACTTCGATTGTCTTGATTTAACCAACAAAAATCTTCGAAAGTACACTGACCGTGATACCGTGAAATTCCCAGTCAAAACTTGGGATATTAAATTGATGTACCACCCCAAGTGATTGTACCATTGACAAAAAATAAATGTAGCTTCAACAACTTCTATTGTATCGATTGACCAAACAAAATTTTTAGATTGTACCCTCACCAATACCACGAATTCCTGGTCAAAATTTTGGATGCTAACTTAACGTAGCAACCCAAGTGATTGTACTGTTAGCAAAATTATTTGTACCTTCAACTACTTCCGTTGTACCGATTGAACCACCAGAAATATATGATTGTATCGTAAGCGATAACGAAGAATTCCAGGTAAAAATTGTATGTTCTAATTTGATGTATCATTCCAAGTGACTGTACTATTTATAAAAACAATTGTACCTTGAAGTACTTCCATTGTACCGTTTGAACCAACAAATATCTTCGGGAGTACCCTCACCGATAACGGGAAATTCCCGGTCAAAATTTGGGGTGCTATCTCGACGTAGCACCTAGTACCACAACTGATTTTGCTATTGATAAAAATAATTGTACCTTCAAGTACTTCCATGTGCAGATTGAACCAACAAAAATCCTCGATTGTACCCTCACGGATACCAGGAAATTCCCGGTGAAATTTTTATTGAGCTAACTTGACGTAGCACCACAAGTGATTGTGCTATTGATAAAAATAATTGTACTTTAATGTACTTCCATTGTACCGATTAAATAAACCGAAACCTTCGAAAGTACCCATACCAATACTGGGAAATTCCGGGTCAAAATTTGGGATGCTCACTTTATTCACCACCCCAAGTGATTGTACTATTTATATAAATAATTGCACCTTCAAGTACATCCATTGTACCGTTTGAAACTAACAAAAAACTTCGATTGTACCCTCGCCGATACCCTGAAATTCCCGGTCAAAATTTTGGATGCAAAATTGAAGTAGCAACCTAAGTGATTGTATTTTGAGAAAAAATATTGTACCTTGAAGTACTTCCATTGTATCGATTGAACAAACAAAAAACTTTGGATTATACCCTCACCGATACCGGGAAAATCTCAGTCAAAATTTTGGATGCTAACTTGAGGTAGCAACCTAAGTGATAGTATTATTGACAATAATTATTGTACCTTCAGCTACTTCCATTGTATAGATTGGACCAACAAAAAATCAACCATTGAACCCTCAACGATACTGGGAAATTAACGGTTAAAAGTTCCGGTACTATTTTGACGTTGCCATCCATGTGATTGTACTATGCATCAAAATAGTTGTACCTTGAAGTACTTCAATTATTCCGATTGAACCAACAAAAATCTACGATTGAATCTTAAGCGATACAGAAAAATTCCATGTCAAAATTATGTGTTCTAACTTGATGTAGCATTCCAAGTGACTCTACTATACATAAAAGCAATTCTACCTTCAAGTACTTCCATTGTATCAATTGAACCAACAACAATCTTCGATTGTACCCTCACCGATACCGTGAAATCCCGGTCAAAATTTTAACTTGACGTAGCACCCCAAGTGCTTGTACTTTCATAAAAATAATTGTACCTCAAGTACTTCCATTGTACCTCAAGTACTTTCATTCTACCGGTTGAACCAACAAAAATATTCGAAAGTACCCTAACTGATACCGGGAAATTCTCGGTCAAAATTTGGGGTGCTAACTCGACCTAGCACCGCAAGTGATTATACTATTGATAAAAATAATTGTACTTATAAGTACTTTCATTGTAACGATTGGGCCTACAAAAAATCGCCGATTGTTCCCTCACCGATACAGGGAAGTACCCGATTAAATTTGGACTGCTAACTTGACGCTGCAACCCAAGTGATTGTATTATCGATAAAAGTAACTGTACTTTCAAATTCTTCCGTTGTACTGATGAACCAATAAAAATCCTCGTTTGTACCCTCACCGATACCGGGAAATGCCCGTTAAAATTTGAGGTTCGAACTAGTTTTAACGCGCCAGCTGATTGTACTTTTAATAAAAGTAATTGTATTTTCAAGTACTTCCATTGTAGCGATTGAACCAAGAAAATTTTCGTATGTATCCTCACCGATAGCAGGAAATTCCTTTGTCAAATTTGGGGCGCTAATTTGACGTAGCTCTCTAAATTATTTCACTTTTTATAAAAATTATTGTATCTTCAGGTACTTCTACTGCACCGATTGAATCAACAAAATCTTTGGTTGTACCCTCACGGATACCGGAAATTCTTGGTCAGATTTCTAGGTTGGCCTAGCATCCAACTTTATTGTACTATTGATTAAAAATTGACCTTTCAAGTACTTCCATTGTACCGATTAAACCAACAAAAATCTTCGATCGTACTCTCACCGATACAAGAAAGCTCCCGATCAAATTTGGGATGCTAACTTGATGTTGTATCCCAGTTGATTGTACTGTTGATAAAAGTAATTGTTTCTTCAAGTACATCCATTGTGCGGATTGTTCTAACAAAAGTACTTGTATGTACCTCCACCGATACTGAAAAATTCTCTGTCAAAATTTTGGGTTCTAACTTGACGTTACACTCCAAGTAATTGTAGTATTAATAAAAGTAATTGTTACTTCAAGTACTCTCAATCTGATGATTGACTACAAAAGGTTTCGATTGTACCCTTACCAATACCGGGAAATTCTCGGTCAAAATTTGGGGTGCCAACTTGGAGTAGCACCCCAAGTCATTACTATATTTATAAAAATAATTGTATCCTCAAGTACTTCCATTGCACCGATTGGACCAACAAAAATCTTCGATCGTACCCTCACCGATACCGAGAAAATCCCGGTGAAATTTGTAACTTGACGTAGCGCCCCAAGAGATTGTAATATTCATAAAAATAATTGTGCCTTCAAGTACTACTATTGTATCGATTGAACCAACAAAAATCTTCGATTGTACGCTCACCGAAACCGGGAATTTCCGGTCATAATTTGGGGGTGCTAACTTGACGTTGCACCAAAAGTGATTCTACGATTGGTAAAAATAATTGTACCTTAAAGTTGTTCCATTGTTCCGATTGAACCAACAAAAATATTCGATTGTACTCTCACAATTACCAATGAATTAAGGATGAAAATTTTGGATGCTAAGTTGACGTAGCACACCAAATTATTGTAATATTAATAAAAATAGTTGTACCTTCAAGAACTTCCATTGGGTCCATTGAACCAAGAAAGATCCTCGATTGTACCTTCAGCGATAACGGGAAATTCCCGGTCATAGTTTGGGGTGCTAACTTGACGTAGCAACCGAAGTGATTGTACTATTGATTAAAATAATTATACCTTCAAGTACTTACATTATACAGAGTGATGCAAAAAATCTGATATCGTACCTTCACGAATACCGTGGAATGCCCGGTGAAATTTTGGTTCACAGCGTGACGTTGCAACCAAACAGCTTGTATGTACTCTTGATTAAAAAGGTGTACATTAAGGTACGTCGTTTTGATCTATTGAACCAACCAAAATTCTGTATTTTTCCTTCCTGTATACTAAGAAGTCCCCGATCAACTTTGGGTTGGATTCTTCATGGTGCAGTCTAAATGATAGTACTTTTGACGAAAACAATTGTTCCTTATCTTACGTCGGTTGTACCGATTGAAGAAACATTATTTTTTGATTGTACCCTCTCACGTTTACCGGGAAATCCCTGGTCAATGTTTAGGGTGCTAACTTGATAAAGTAATTGTACAGCCTATTCTAAAAAGATTGACCACATTTATAAGGCTGTTTTGAGCTAAAAATTCTCTAAGTCCAAGTTCGGTTATCTTCAGAAACAGTAAACCAAAGATGCAAGGTTCGACCCCTGGAAAGAAGGATGAACCATCGGAATTTGGAAAAAATGTGCAGATGTTTATTTTCCTTTTTTTAAGTACAATAAGACATGTGAAATTTTATTAAGTGTAGAAAAAAGTAACATTCATTAAAATATGTAATGATCCAGTATTTCGAAACCATCCATATATCTGAGCACGTGATTGTATTTCCCCCTACGTTTCCATAGGTAAGGGCACATTTGCAATGAAAGTGAAGACAGAAAATTTAGTTCTTGCATTAATAGTACAATAAGGGCACATTTGCAATGAAAGTGAAGACAGAAAATTTAGTTCTTGCATTAATAGTACAATAAACAAGAGAAAAGAGAGAAAAACAACAGGATTTTGCAACATGTCTCAATGTATCTTGCACACCGAAAATTCAGTCACGTTTCTTCAGAAGGAATTCTATCAGAAAAAGTAGGTAGATGTGTTCATGTTAGCGCAGTGGTACCGATCCGGGTGGTCGTGCGGGCTAGTGCTTTAGTCTAGCGACACCAGGATCATGCGTTCGAATCCCGTCTTGGGTATGGATGTGATTTTAACTGTGTTGTCCGTAATTAGGTTAAAATAAATGAAAATTAAATGGTCCCAATCGTATAAATAAACCCAATGTGCTATGAAAGTTAAATAAACGAGATTTTTTTTTAAAAAAAAAAGTGGTAGAGCGCGTGGCTTCTAATCGTGAGGTCCTGAGTTCAAATCCTGTTCTGGACAATTAATTTTTATGTAATGATATATTCCCCAAAGCATGAATAATTAGATAAAATAATAATAATCAGTTTTATATGTATCCATACAAGCATTTCAGGACATAAGCGAGTATTATGTTTAAAATATAACATCAGACAAGCGGTGGGTGTTGACAGAACGTCGATATATTATAATTGAACGTTAAATACAAATTAAGTAAATGTTGTTATATCGCAAGTCGGATCAAGGTGCCATACAGCAAATTCATGATCCCCAAAGTTCATGCTAATTCAATATCCCCAAACACTAAGATACTAAACAGTTCTTCAGTAAAGGAGACAGAAGTTCTTTCCATGGCTCTGAAATGCTTTATTTCTCTCTCCTCGTCTCGCTCTCTCTTGCTGGCAAATTCTATTCTTTTGTCATCTGATGAAGAGTAGTTATTATTGTCTTATTAACTAGTAGGAAAAATCGTTTGAATCTACGTTCGTATAGTATTGGTTTAGAAAGCAAAGGCTTTAACCACGAGCTACTTTTACAACTAGTGAAATGTTGCCAAATATATGTTATTAAAACACCTGCAGATTGGGTCGCGCTAAGTGGACCATTTTATACCTTAGTGATTTTAGATAAGGAACATTAAATTGAATTTATTTCCGTCTGTTGTTTTCGTAAGAGGGCAAGCATTTGGATGTTTTTTCTAGGTTTAAATCCAGAATGTATATGTTATACGTGTATAGGTATTATAACAATTAACTTTGTTTATTAGAGCAGCTTTTCTTATCAAAATTCATTTATGAAAGTTATTATTATTTTTATTATATTCCTTGCGCCATTTTCAAATTCCTTGCGCGAATGTTGACCAAATCGTTCATCACAAGGGGTATACCCTGCAATTAACCAATCGCATTACAGTTACCTGCTGTTTGTTGTTTGCTGCGCACAGCTCATAGCAATGCTGATCATACAGTGACGTTGAGTTCTAATCACATTGTGAGACTTTGAGCGCTATACAGCAACTGCAGCTGGAAGACGAATAGGTATCCCGGCCGCTACAGCCTGGCGATGCATTTGCCAATATCGTACAGCAGGTCAGACTGGCAATTTAGATCTCTTAGTCGTCCTTATGTGTCTACCGAGGCGGAAGATGCGATATTAGTAATAGCCCGGTTAGTTCCACTAAGGATGTCTAGACAGCTAAGGGAAGCTTCCCACTTTTCTGGCAGTACGCAAACAGTGCTCCGAAGGTTTCGTCAAGTTGGATTACGAGGCCGTGTTGCTACCGTGAAGGAAAAACTCTCAGACGAACACAAAATTTACCGTCTCGCATTTGCACATGTGAATGTGGATCGCAACTGGGGAAAGTTAGCTTTCTCAGATAAATCCATATCCAAACATCAAATGAGGGGCGTTGTTTTGTGTATCGTCCGAGGGGCACCCGACATGACCCTCGATATGTGGCTGCTTGCAATCGCAGTGGTGGTGTATGTATTTCATTTTGGGGTTGGATTTCCAGTCGCGGTGCAGGACAGCTACACAGAATTGACGAGCACCTGGACAGTGCTCACTGCTTACACATCATGGGTAATACCATGGTGCCATCAGTGCGAGTACTTCAGCCTCATGGTGTTATTCAGTTCAAGCAAGACCAGTCTCAAATACATACTTTAGGTGTGGATCGGGAATGGTTCGCAGGGCACCCTGAGATTGATTTAATTAACTGGCCGCCTTGTGGAACAGAAATCAATCACATGGAAAATATATGGGCAGAGGTGAAGCGTACTCTAAGGGACAGTTGGCCTGAGGCGGCAAATCCACCAAGAACTCGGGATGACCTGTGGTACCTTATTTCCGAGGCATAACTAGAGGTATAGGAAGGAGATAGATTTGTCAGCCACCTAATAGATTCCATGCCCAGAAGAATGGAACGTGTAGTAAATGCAGAAGGATCTTGAACACATTATTAGTGTCCCCCACTCCAACTCTCAAAACAGCCCTTTATAGGGCTACCTAAACTTTTCTGAAAATGTTTCTCGTAGCAACTACTCCTTGCATCATATTTTTGTGGAATTCTACTAACAGAGGAAAGGAAAAGCTTTATATTGGATTCGAACTCTAGATCTGATGGGAATGGTTTAGACCGGTTTGAACATGATTGAATTTTCCGGTGCTCGATGACAATGCTACTCATATCAGTTAAAGTGTTGTATTAAACTTGGAATATTCCGAACCCCCGGAATTTCGACGTAGCAAATTGTTGAACAGACTGGAAAAGAAAATGGCAATGAAAATTTTCGAATAAGTGCAAGTGCGGATTTATATGGTTTCTTTCCTACAACCCTGTCAAGTTTAAACGTTATGTTTCATATTTTTGATTATGGTATTTTCACTTCCTACAATTGCGAAATTCTGAAATCTCGACATTCTGAAATTAGGTAATTGAATAATTGAGTTCCTAATGCTATCTATTCGACCACCGCTGGTTTTTATACAAGATATTTTACAAAACCTCAGGTTGGAACGGCTGATTAAAAAGAAAATCATAGGGCGCGCTTTTATAGAGAGTCACTTTATAAATTCTTCAATTTGCGCGCTCCATCAGTTTCTTTTTTATCATGCATGAACATGTTTTTATATTGTACTACGAATTGCTGAAGAAAATGATGTTTTAAAAAAGTTCTTTATTACGACTGTCTCGACCGTGCAAATTAAAAGCACATGGATTGGGATAAGATAAACATAAAATGAATTTTATGTGTACCAAATAGAAAATTGACAGATGGAATGGAATGTTAACCACACTTGCGCGTATGCCCACCGCTAACCTGAGCTCCGTCCCCCAGAGGCTTCGCCGCCCAGCTCCCTTCGGACGCACCGTGCCGCCAGTGCACACATCGCTAAGTGTACATCCAAATACATCCTAGCTTTCAGAAGCAATCAGTTATATACATCCTAGCAATTATTAAATAATAAATATGAACACACACACACACACACACACACACACATACATATATATATATATATATATATATATATATATATATATATATATATATTTTAAAGAAACAAGGAAAAAGGGTGTTGTCCCGGGCGAGATTCGAACCTTAGACCTTCAGCTCAAGTAGCCTACCCCTAGACCAGTCATCACTTTTTTTATTAATTGACAAAGAGTGCAAAATACTTAAATATTCTAACAATCAATTTTTACCTATTTCGTTACAAAGGCTCTTACTAATTTGCTCAACACACCTTAAATCCTATCTTGTCATATAATACATTGATAAACGAAGGCGAGCTGTCAAACGTGTCTTTCGAACTTGTATTTACAGTGCACGTGTGACGTAAGAAGCCTACTCATGTGTCTTATTTCCAATCTCTGTGCTCAACTAATGGCGCTGTTCTGGTTAATTTGCACCGTTGAGAAAGTCCTTTTTATTAATTATCTTCGGGTTATTGCGGCGTTCATACATTTTCTCAAGCTAATATTGTGTGGCTAAAATCATAAAATGTTCTGCAACCAGCCAAACCCAGTACGGAGGAAGACACTATTTATTTTAGAATAAAGAAGTCTGTAATAACAATATATTAACATATGTTTTAAAAATATATACATATATAGAAATATGCAACAGTAACAATTGAATGGTATATTGTCACCCAACTTACATCGCTCCGCACAATTGCATCATTGTATAACGTCGGGAATATAGTTAAATTTACGTAACAAGTTTTGAGAATACCACGAACCATTGGGAGCTAAATAAACGAATGTAGAACGCCTTAAAACCGACGAAAATGCTGTTTTATATTTTTCTGGTTATGTTCTACCACTTTAGATCATCCGAACAATTCATGGATATAGAAGCATTAAAAATTCATAACATATTTTTTCGAGCCAACTGTTGTCTCCGTTTTTTAATTCAATTTTCAAATTTTTAAATTTCTTCCCAAATATTAATTTTGCACCATCCTTTAGAGCCTTAAAGTATTCCATTTTTGAAAAAAGAAGGTTATCGTAGGTGCAAATCTGACTGAGATATCGCTAAACTACCAAAACAACACTTTAATTTATATTGAGGTTAGATTAGCATCTTTTGAGCTGACATTTGGTGGAGAGCCATCATTTTTATGGTAGAATTTTTTTATTTATCTGGATCCCTTCCAAGGCACTTCTCACCATCTTTCTCTGCTAGGTCCTTTCCGAAATGGTGGGTGGAGCTTTGTTCTCTTTTAAACACTTGAATCTCTCAAAAACAAGAAATCCTAGAGAGATTAATCAAAAACTGTTGTGTAGCTCTTGAAGTATACTTTAACGATATGGAATCACCTTTACTGAAAATTAATTTCTTTACGCCAATAATTAGCCTAAAAAATAGTAAATACTTGTATGAAACGTAGTTTTAACAAAATTTAGGAGTGAAGAGATTGAATAAAATTGTGAAAATTTTTGTAATATTAAGACCTACTGACTTACTGACACAAAAAAATCATGGCCCTAAATCATACTTCTGACCTTCAACGGGTGTTCAAACATGGCTCTTTGGGAAAATAGAAGAATTTCGGGCTTAAATGTATCAGGTGGTCCTCATGAAAAAGTCTGACATTTGGTATCGAGGAAACATTGCATAAGATTTCTTTAAAAGTCGTTCTTATAACTTCAGGTATATAGGAACTCACATACGAAAACTTTTTTAAAAAATTGTGATGTCTCCAGTTTCTTAATTATCCAGGAATTACCCAATTTTACTATCACTTACCTAAACAAAACTAATCTTCCTTATCTAAAACCACTAATGAACAAAATGGTCCACTTAGCTTGACTCAATCTAGTGGTGTTTAAATGTCCTGAAATGCTTGTATGGATACACATAAAACTGATTATTATTATTATTATTATTATTATTATTATTATTATTATTATTATTATTATTATTATTATTATTATTATATCTAATTATTCATGCTTTGAGGAATATATCATTACTAAAAAATAAATTTCCAGAACGGGATTCGAAACTAGAATCTCGTGATTAGAAGCCACGCACTCTACAACTGAGCTAACATGAACACATCTATTTGTTTTTCGCTGATAGAACTCCTTTTTAAGAAACATGATTGAATTTTCCGTTTTCAAGACAATGCCATTAAGATGCGTTGCAAATGCTGTTGTTTTTTTCTCCTTACTCTTGTTTATTGTACTATGAATGCAAGAACTAAATTTTCTGTCTTCACTTTCATTGTAAATGAGCTTTTTCGTACGGAAACGTAGGTGACAAAACGATCACGTGCTCAAATGTATGGCTGGTTTCGAAATACTGGATCCTTACGTATTTTAATGAATGTTACATTTTTCTACACTTAATAACATTTCAACATATCTTATTGCACTTAAAAGAAGAAAAAATATTATCGGCACATTGTTTCACAATTGCGATGGTTCATCATTCCTTAAAAGGGCTCGAACCTCGAATCTTTGTTTCCGAAGATACCCAAAGGTGGACTTGAAGAAATTTCTACTCAAAACACTATAATCAATGCGGTCAAATTTTGGAATAGGTTGTACAACCACTTTATCAAGTTAGCACCCCAAATTTTGACCGGTAAATTCCCTGTATCGGCGAGGATACTACCGAGAACTTTTGTTGGTTCAATCGGTACAACGTATGTACTTGATGGTACATTTTTTTCTCATAGAAAAATCAGTTGGGGGTCTCGTCAAGTTAGACCCAAAATTTGACAGGGAATTTCCCGGTATCGGTGAGGGTACACTCGAAAATTTCTGTTGTTTCAATCAGTACATTGGAAGTACTTGAAGGTACAATTATTTTTATCAAAAGTACAATCACTTGAGGTGCTACGTCAAGTTAAAAATTTGACCGGGAGTTTTCCGGTATCGGTGAGGGTACAAACAAAGGTTTTTGTTGGTTCAATCTATACAATGGAAGTACTTGAATGTACAATTATTTTTATGAATAGTACAGTCACTTGGCATGCTAAATCAATTTAGTACCCAAAATTTTGAAAGGGAATTTTTCGGTAACGCTCAGGATACAATCAAGGATTTTTGTTGGTTCAATCTGTAGAATGGAAGTACTTGAAGGTACAATTATTTTTATCTATAGTACAATCACTTCGGGTGCAATGTCAAGTTAACACCCGAAATATTGACCGGGAATTTCCCGTTATCGTTGAGGGTACAATCAATTTGTTTGTTGGCTTAATCGGTACAATGGAAGCAGTTGATTGTAGAATTATTTTTATCTATAGAAAAATCAGTTGGGGTGTCTCGTCAAGTTAGACTCCATATTTGAGATGGAATTTCACGGTATCTCTGAAGGTAGAATCGAAGATTTTTCTTGATTCAATTGGTAAAATGGAAGTACTTGAAGGTGGAATTAGTTTTATCAAAAGAACAATCCCTTTGGGTGCTACGTCGTTTGAAATTTGACCGGCAATTTTCAGGTATCGGTGAGAGTACAATCGAAGATTTTTGATGGTTCAATCGATACAATAGATGTGCCTGAAAGTAAAATTATTTTATGAATTGTACAGTCACTTTGGGTTCAACGTCCAGTTAGTACCCGAAATTTTACCGGGATGTTTTCGGTATCGATGAGGATATAATCGAGATTTTTTGTTGGTTCAATCCGTACAATGGAAATACGTAAAGGTACAATTATTTTCATCTGTAGTAAAATCACTTGGGGTTGCACAAGTTAGCACCCCAAACTTTGAACGGAAATTTCCCAGTATCAGTGAGGGTACGATCGAACATTTTTGTTGTTTCAGTCGGTTCAGTAGAAGTACTTGAAGATACATTTTTTTAACAATACTAAAATCACTGGGTATGCTACGTCAAGTTAGCACCCCAAACTTTGACCAAGAATTTCCCGGGATCTGTGAGAGTACAATCGAGAATTTTTGTTGGTTCAATCGGTACAATAAAAGTACTTGAAAGTGCAATTTTCTTTATTAATAGTACAAATAGTACAATCAGTTGGGGTGTCTCGTCAAGTTAGCACCCAAAAACTTGAACGGGAATTTCTATGAATCGGTGAGGATAAAATCGAATATTATTGTTGGTTCAATCGTTATAACGGAAGTACTTGAAGGTACATTTACTTTTATGAATAGTACAGTCACATGGCATGCTAAGTCAAGTTAGCATTCCAAAGTTTGACCGGGAATTTACTGTATCGGTGTGGGTACAATCGTAGATTTTTGTTGGTTCAATCGGTACAAGGGAAGTACTTGAAGGTACAATTATTTTTATCAATAGTACAATCACTTGAGGTGCAACGTCAAGTTAGCCCCCACAGTTTGAGCAGGTATTTCTAGTATTAGTCAGGGTCAATTGTAGATTTTTGTTGGTTCAATCGGTACAATGGAAGTACTTGAAGGTACAATTATTTTTATCTATAGTACAATCACTTGGGATGCCAACTTGACATACGCAATTTCATGGGAGCAGACAGAACGTATAACCGTCGGAACGTTTAACTGAAAAAAAAAACACACGTCAAAACGTATACAAAATTCGTCAGAACGTATACAAAATGCGACAAAACGTATAAACTCTGAAACGTCAGAACGTATAACGGTCAGAACGTATAACTTGAAGAAACGTCAGAACATATACAAAATGCAACAGAACGTATAAACACTGAAACGTCAAAACGTATAACCGTCAGAACGTATACAAAATGCGACAGAACGTATAATCGGAAAAACGTCAGACCGTATAATCATGGAACAACTAGTAAAGGAAGAGCAGGTGGCAACGATGATTGAATGGTAGTGGCACCTAGCGACCGGTGTGAATTCTGTCTGCACCAAATTATTGCCAGCTTCAACCTTGGTATAATTCTAAATGCATTTCAACGTATAACACCAAAACGTATTACTGTCAGATCGTATAATAGGCCGAACAATCAAAGCAAAGACGTTAGAACGTATAAACCTAAACCTAACAAATTCTAGATACAATAATACTAGCAAAAGTACCCGCCCGTTG
>JAGDQP010030119.1:0-22848 GCA_022664845.1 Lepisma saccharinum | reverse complement strand
AAAAAAAAAAAAAAAATGCACAAAAGATTCATATCGTGTCGAAAGCCTTTCCAAGGTCTACCATGATGGCGATTCTTATCCATAACGAGAAACGGGTCAGTTGCCTCTACAGTTATTTTCTTTTTGTTAGCACATCGATTCTTTATAGTGAGATAATGATAAATCATGTTTTTCCACTGCGCCTATCAACACTGTTGCTCATGAACGATTTTAACGTATTTTGCAGTACATTAAGTGAAGGTTCTGACTTCCGACTGTCAACAATATTCTCACGATCGATTAACACGTGTAATTATCCGAATAAGTTTGTTATTTGAATCATAATCATCGTATATCTGAATAATCGAACAATCGGATATCCGAAGAGCGACGAAACGGATATTTGGGTAATTTATAAAACAGATATTCGGACTCATACAGTGGTGGCGTAAGGTAATCTGGGGCCCGGAGCAACAAACGAACTTGATTGACCGAGCGCGAACACAATCGCGGGTGCATACTGACTACTGTTGACCGAAATATCTTACTTTCCGTTATTCCGAGCCCCGCAGCAAAACTGGGGGGCTCACGGGGCTCACTTGCTAAAACACATATCTTCCGCTCACTCGTCGTAACCTATGCATGAGAACGGTTATTCCGATTGTTAAAAGCCATGCTTATCAGCAATTACGGTCAATCACTCAAAGAGTCCTGAGACTGCATAGCTATTACGTCATTGATGTGCTTCATTGATTAATCTTAACAAGCGTTTATTCACTTGTGTCGGCAACCGGCAGGAGCCCTTGGGACACGTCGTGGGGTCCGGGACGAGGGTACTGCTATCCCTCCCCTATATGCCACTATTGGACTCAGTGTAATTACGTAGGAACCAGGGCTGAAATGGGTCACAGGGTCATTTGGGTCAAGTTCTGGACCAGGTCACCGGGTCTATGCTTGGAACCCGGCCTTACTCGGTGACCCGGAGGGCAAAACAGAGTTTCCAATTATTTACTTGCGTTTGAACAGTGATTCTTCCAGCGGTAACTGGGACCGGAGGTGGTAGGCCCAAAGCACAAAAAAAATATGACGCCGAAAATTCCTAAAACAATATTATTTGGACGTGTGTATGTCCGGGCCTTGCCTGTGCAGTTTTTCTACGAAACACACCAAACTTTTGCAACTATTTCCTAATAACCAGGAGGGGTTTTTCTATGTTTCATGTCCGGACGAGGCTTCGTTGGACCTCTGGGGCCCATTATTTTAACATAGAGCCGAATGTAAAAATTGAGATATGTAAGTCGTTCTGTTCGGAAATGTGTTGTGTGCCTTGAGGCGAGAAAAAATCGTTTATAAGGACAGAGTTGTCCCAAGCCCCTGTTGTGCCCCAGGGCTCCATTAATCTTAAAAGAGTCCCAATGTAAAACTTGTGATATTTGCATTGTTCTTTTTTGAATTGTATTCTATACTTTGAGTCAAGACGGGCAAAAGTTGTCCGGGGCGACATTGGATCCCACGGTTCGTAATTGAAAATATTAAAATACGCTCAGTGTGTAACACGTATTCTTCAAAGGCTGTCTTTTATCTCGTAGCCATATGACAGAGTTTACAAATTAGTGGAAAATCTTCGTATGAGACAGCCTTCAATCCCTGTGATCGAATCAACTAGATGTGGTGTATTAAAAGGTGTCCTGGCTCTATTCCCGTCAGCTCCGATGTGATGCTTGTCAAGCCTACGGACTTCGTATAGTCTCTGGACTGTGAGCAACATAAAATGAATAATTCCTCACATAAGACTCAAGAATATCTCATATCTGAATGACGTTGAAGTCTGGAAACTATTAGATAGGTAATGGAAGATGTTTGGGTGTAGCTAGGAGATTGCAAAATGGGTGCCTGGAGGTCGTGAAATATGCGAATTCCTCCACAACTAACTTAAAAAAGAACGCATGTGAATCTGTAATCACTGATGGTGTTATGTGAAGCAGAAGGGGTATTAACATTTTTTTTTCAACAAGAGAAATATTTAAACTTTCAACATCTTAGGATGCAGCCCATCTCTGTTCTTAGCACCATAGTTCTTTCTATGGGAGAGAATAGAGTGCCATCCAACTTTGGTTAGGAGAGAACCAGATTTCAAGCAGATCTCTCGATTGGATGCTTCCGCTAAGGCACCTAATGAAAAGAAATAAATCGACAATCTCATACATGATTCAGATCACTGTTTTACTGAGCGTCCACTGCCGGATTCATGTTCGGAAGGTTTTGGTTCGAATCCGGCGTTCGGCTTTCCTGGCTGATTTTTTTTTCAGACTCCTCATCCCCACCGCGCACTAATGCCGAAATGGTACATTGAAATTAAGCACTGGCCAACTTCCTACTCCCATCCTTGTTCTCTACCCTGTCCTGATGAGATTCAAAAGTACCTAAAGGTCGATCTTAAATACAGTTCAGCATAACAGCTTAATCATTTCCGCATTCATCTTCTTCGGAGTAATATTTCTAACAAAACACAAATCTTAAAATCAATCTGTGTAAGAGGAAATGCAGTCGGTTAGAAAAAGAAACTGGAAACATATCAGTCACGTACTGCAGTTCTCAAAGATAAAGAATAATATTTTTACTGATACGGAATCCTTTTCCACTTAACTACTGCAGAATTAGAGCGAGGTGCTTAGTAGAGACCTATATTAACTGTACTTTTTGCCTAAAGTTCAAAAGCGTTTATGGAACGTGCTTGCATTAGACTTACAGATGTTTATTTCCGAAATTTAATTAAAAGCCAGCTCTTATTTTTTGTGTGAATTTTACAGACCTGAATCCTGGCCGAGGTGAGTGTATTCTTCCTCCGACTTAAGTATACCAAAGTTCACGTGGCACAAATAGCTAACGTCTTCATCGTTGGTGCAAGCCAGTAGTTCTCAACTTTTTTTTTATGTCGCAACACCCCTAATTATCTGTTCAACTTGCCACTGCATAAGGTTGTGCAATTTTTTTTATATATCGATTGATCAATCGATATTAAAAAATCAGTACATCGAATGGTGATATCGAACTATTTCTTGATTAAATTTCCAACGATATTTCGATATGAACGAGACTCGTTTTCTACCATTTTCCGATATGAACGATTTTCAATTTCCAATGATTTTTCGATATGAAATACGCAGTATTTCGACTTTCGAATATCTCTTTCTATTTTCGATTTGTCAGCGATATATATATGTTCTATATCGAAATTCAAAAATAGCACGGCCCTACCACTGCACCCATCCTTTCCTGTACTCTTAAAAATGCAATTTCTCCTTATTTCTATTGCTTCTACAAAAAGGAAGTACATTTTTTTTTCTTGTTTTCGAAACGAAAAGGGCGTTGTCGAGTCACACACGATGTTTGGAATTCTGGAAGATTCCGGAATTCACACAATAAAGTTTTGGACTTAAAGTTTCAAACATCACTACTGCGATGGATGGATTGACGCCTCCTAATAAAATAGGGTCTGTGTGAGTGTTTCAAGACGTTTGCCATCCAACCAGAAGGTGCTAGGTTCGTTTCCGACTGTTGAAAGCTGATAAGGTGGTCTTCAGAACAAACTATGGACATTTTGTGGCGTGTAAGAATCTGGAATGCTTCAAACTGTCTAATCTAATAGCATCCAATTTACTTCTTCTCCCACAAGCCTTTATATATAATACTTTCCTTTCTATTAACTGTTTCTGATACTTTCGTTTACACACATACAGAGTGCTCCAAAAGTCAGTGTTCACACAAATAACTCTAAAATAAGTGTATCTTAAAATAAGTGTAGCCTTCAAGTGGATCTTAAAATAACTGGAGAGTGCAAAATGGTCAATCATAAGAGATAACCAATCTAGCAATCGCTTACCTAGGATAACCTAAGGATCCACTAACATCATCAAACGAAAAGGTCTTTGGAAAGTTCTTGTGACATCTAATACATTGCATACAAAATATTAGTCCAAAACATGCACGTGAACCCTAAAACACACCCAAAAAGCTCAAAGGACACTCCTATAGACATTTTTTTTAAATAATAATAATCCCAAAATCCCAAATGATACTGTTATATACCTTCGGAGTTAAGAGAAGTGACTGTTCCAACAATATAGCACCAAGTATGTGCCTCAGAAAGCTTGAAAAACAGACCCTAGATTCCAATATTAAGTGAGACGCGCTACCACACTGTTCCATTGCTAAATCACTAGCAGCCTTGTGACTTTATTAAAGCTAAAAATAGAAAGAAAAAAAAACATTAAAAAGTGCCAGTTACGATTCTAATAGTTACAGCTGCTGTTTACGTATTGTGGGAGATCAAAGTGGGCAATCAAAAATATTAGATATATTTGAGATATACTATAATCTCCACTGATCTCGGAGATTTCAAGTGAGACCCAGATTTCCCGGAATCTATGGACACACTCAGAGAAAAAAAAAGTTGATCAAATAATATTTTTTTCATATTTGCTTGGGGGATGTGTTCATCCTGTGCTCTGCCGGAGAAACCGCTACTGGATCGTTACTGTAATTACTTTCACGTGATGACGTAATATGTTGTTGTAGATCCCTGGACCGCTATAGGCACACGATCACTAGATTGGTAACCTTTAGTGGTCACTGATCGTTATTTTGCATTCAATCAGTTAGGTTAAACTCCCATTTTAATAGATTAGAGTTACTTGGGTGAACACTGATGTTTTAGACACTCTGTGTGCTGTATATAATATTGACAAAATGTTCACAAACCCAAGTAAACAAAAGAATGACAACCATAAAATAAATGCATTTATTGCTCTTCGTAGAGTGTAGAACATATTCTTTGAAGATAATAACAAAAACGTTACGACAGTGGAAGATTATTATGGGATGACATTATGGTCTCTGCATATAATGATGTTTAGAAATATTTTATAACTTGGCATGTGATGGTAACTCGAGAGGCATAAACCTATGGAAGTCATAAACAGCTGAAAAAAAAAAAAGATTGTTTACGACCTTACAGCGATCATCCTGCTCAAACAAACTTTCACTTGCGCTGATGTTATTGCTACCTGAGTATCATACTTGCGGTTTCTCTTAATCTAATCTTTGTTCTAGGAAGCAGCTGTTTTGTTGTTATGTTTACAAAAGTGTTTTTTCTTAGTGGTGGTGGTGTTTGAACACACCTGGAATATTCTTTGTGGTTTGACCTGTCTTCACATTCTTTACAGGTGAATCAGGGACATAAAACACAGTGCAACTTTGTGTCATATATCTGAAATGATATACAAGCTAGAATTTCTTTTTTCGCTGTGTCACGACTAAAGCAGAATGCGTTAGGGATACGGTTGCTGTTCCAGTTTGAATATTTTCTGCATTTCCTATTGCAGTCTGTAACCGCGTAGTGTCGCGTTACAGTTCTGTCTATAGCGGTAGGTACTTCATATCAGGGTTATCTTTCTCCTAGGGAAGAATTTTCTTCCTTAATTTTAGTGTAAGTCTTCAACACCGTATAGCATCACGATCTGCATGTATTCTTAATGTACTTGTTTTATCTGTAAATTCAGATCTAGTAATTATATGTTTCTGTCGGAGCTTATTTTTAATCACGTTATTCATTGATGAAATAACTTCAAAACGATTTGAACAATGAACAAAATTTAAAATGAAAATGGGCATAAACCTCAAAATGGCTACCTTTTTTTTGCAGTTAAATATGTATTCCTTAACTCTAGACGATAAAATATATTATTCTAACCCTCTAGTGAATTATATTAAAAATAAAAAGGTTATTCAAAGTTTTTCGGTACATACCAAATTCGCAGTAGCGGAATATTTCATCTTGTGAGAGCTTAAAGCGGATTTTCATCGATGTAAAGATGGGAAATTTCCGCTCGAAGGAAACATGGGATCTTAATTCTTTTCGCTATGAACGTAGTCTTTTGGGATAAATTTCTTTGTATTAACATGCAATTTTCATCTTTGTATTTCATTCGCCTAGGAATCCAACGCCCTATCGCCTATACTAGCCGAGCAGCTGCGAAAGAATACGTTCAAAACCGTCTCTTTCGTTCCGTTAGGTACTAGAGAACAACGTTGAAAGATTTCTTTCATATATCTTCCTCCTGAGGTCTTCTGGTGTATTGTAGTCATTGAGAAAAGTTATCAGATCTTCTGTTGTCATTTTTTACTAAACGCCATTCAGTTCACTTCTTTTCCTTCCTCTTTAATACATCTGTCTCACGATTTTTTTTTTTTAACTTCAATCTCTTTCTATTTTCCTTGATTCTATCTTCTCTGTCAAGAGCTTCCATCGTTTTTAATGTCGTAAAGAATTCCAGCTTTTCTTCGTCCATTTCCATCCTTCATCCTTCTCTCTGCAAACATTTCTGTGCAATAAACATTACGACCAAGATTTTTTTCGTAATACTCATATTGGTTATCTTGCCTTTTCTATACTTGTCAATACTTATTCATTTCTCGCTTCTGACAGCCTATTTTACTTCCATTATTTTTCTCCATAACTACATCTTCTCAGCTGCCATATAACACCACCACTCCGTACAAAACATTTTAAGAAATATCTTTTCTCAACTTTTGTACCCTTTTTGCTGTTAGCAATCCTTTCACTCCTACTTACAGATATCCTACTTCTTATTTTCTCCATTCAACTTCCATTCAAAGTCACCAAATTTCCCAGGTTCGTGAATGATTAAACTTTCTAAACAGTCTTTCCTTCCAGCCTTCTGTAATACTCTTTTATCACTTTTAGTAGGATATATAAGATGTTACTTCTATGGTTAAATGACTGGAATATGGGTGTCAAAATGATACCAAACATTGTATTATCAGAAGAACTGGACTGAGTGTCTTCGGCAGCACTCCTTGATTTAACATTGTTATTTGCTTGCTCGCCTGAAAAGAATTTGCTGATTTTTTTATACCAAACCGATGTTCCTCTGTGGAGAGATTAAGAAAAAATAGTCGCCACCTGCTTTTTGCTTTCTAAAAACAAATTAATTCTATTTTCAACTTAAAACTTTGAAAGCGACCTCTTCAGTATCCGTATGCCTCTTTTAAATGTTTACGTTTGTATTTTTTTAAATAATGAATAAACTATTATGAGGCAACATGTAGGTAGATCAGAATCTACAACGCCTACCTTCCTGCAACCCAAATAGCAGTATTATCAAGCGGGTTGCGGCAATTTAAAGATAAAAAGTTTCTAAATTAGTACTCCTTTAGGTCCAAATCGGGCGCCAGCTATATGATCTTGATACCGTCGAACATGTTCAACCACTCCAACAATATGGTGAAGATAGTGAACAGTTTGGCAGGGTTCATACACTACCTGGAAAACCTGGAAATCTCAGGGAAATTGCTTTTGGAAGGAAAGATCCTGGATAATTCAGGAAAATCGATCATGTCTAGTAAAAAGCCTGGAAATATATTTATTTCCATTTATTATATTTAGGGTCATGTAGTCTTCTTGTGGTTCATGGGACATTGCAAACAGGTCATGGAGCTGCAAAATGGAATGTAAATAGTTTTTTAAGGGGGCTTTACTATTTGTTTAAAGATAGTCCAGCACGACGAGGAGACTACGCTGCATCCTCTGGGACGTCCACATTTCCCCCAAAATTTTGTTAGGTACGGTGGGTAGAAAATGTGCAGTGTGCAGAAAGGGCATTGAAAGTGTTTCCGCACGTAAAGAAATATTTGAATTCAGCCAACATCCCCAGCGGTGTATCAGTGAAACATGTCAAGGAAGGAGTTGTTAATGCCAGCAAATTTGGCGTTTTTCAAGACCCTTGCAGCGGAACTAGAGGAATTTTTAAAAGCATTCCAGTCCTCCAAACCTATGATACCGTTCTTATACAACACACTTACCAACCTTGTTAGAAACTTGATGAGGTGATGTGTTAAAGCAGATGTTATTGATAAGTGTGAATCGGTCAAGACATTGATATCATTGGAATTGGAAAATAAAGACATTTTGTTGAGGTACAAAGATGTTGATGTGGGATTTGGGGCAAGAAAAGCGTTAGCTAAATGTCTTTATGTTGCTTCTGATCAGCAGAAAGCGGAGTTTTCTTTGCAGTGTCAACGATTTCTAGTGGCAACAATAAAAAAAAAAATGCAGCGCAGCCCTTCAAAGTTTCCTCTTGTTCGTGCCATGTCATCTGTTGATCCACAAGTTATTTTGAAGAAGCCATCTTTAGCTCAGGAGCAAATGAAAGCATTTATTCAGATCCTTCATTCCAGAAATCGTTTGTCAGTAAATGTTGCAGAGAGAGCAGTTACCCAGTTTATGACTTTGTATAGGGTGACAAAAGAGGATTTCGGAGTATTCTTTGAAAATTTTTGTGAAACTAAAGATGATCTTGACAAATTCTGTCCTAATGTGCTTAAAAAAGACCAGACATTTACTGACCCGTGGATTGTAGTCAAAATTTATATTGTCACAAGGAAACGCAGCAGTTGAATCGGGTTTCTCCATCAATAAGAATCTGTTGGTTGAAAATTTGCAAGAGGACTGCATTGTAGCTCTAAGGCTAGTACATGACGGCATTAAACATGCAGGTGGTATTACCAATATTCAGATCTGGCAGGAATTAGTTAAAGCAGTTAAAGGATCTCGGACAAGAAATGAAATTGTTAATTACATTAAAACACTAGAATTGTGAATTTTGTTACAATAAAACAGCGTGGATATTGGAATGGCATGAACAATTGCAAATAGATACTGTGATGATTATCTGTGTCCTAAAGTTTTGGATATTTTAAATTTTAACTTTTTTTGTGAGTACAAAATTTGTTTAATTGGAGTTGTTCATTGGGGAGAAGGGTGCCCATTCTTAAATATATAAATATATTATTATTAAAATTTATTTATTCTCTTAGTTTCTTCCACTAGACCTGGAAATTACAAAATTAATACCTGGAAAACCTGGAAAATTCAGGGAAATTGAGTTCAATATGTTTTGTATGAACCCTGTTTGGTTCTTTAGTTAGTATGTTATCATTGTGGACAAACACATACAGATATAAGCAGTCTAAACATACCAAATTGACTGTTTTTGTTTTAAAAAAAAATCGCTGTGTCCATAATTTTCTAAATATTCAACAAAATATTTCAAAATTTCCTCCAGATATGTAACTTTTTTTTTTTACCTTAACTTAATGGAATTCTTGTGTTGTAATAATATTGGTTCTAATTGTGGAGACTGCATCACTGAAAAGGTATGACTCTTGAGGCAAGAAAAAGAGAACAAATTCCTTTCGCATGCTAAAAGAAATGTTTGTGAAATAAAAAAAGTAAAAAAATGTGTGAAGGGAAAGCATAAAGAAAGGGATTGTCTTTTGTTTCAGTTGAAATATGTGACTATCATCTTCTTAAGAATTGTATTATGAAAAGAATTTGCTCATGAAGAGTAATGAAGTAGCGATATTTCTTTGTTTTTGTTCACTTTTTTTTTCGTAGCCAAATGCAATTGCAAATAGTTTTTTTTGAAGAACCATTTTCTTTTGCACTCTTGGTTTAACCTTGACTCTTCCTAACGTCTTCTTGTAAGCGCCCTCTGGTCCCCCCTCACCATTTCTTCAAACCTCTTCAGACATTTTTCTTGTTGCTTGCCCCTTCTTGATCCTGAATTGCAAGCTATGGCGGGGTGTGTGAGGGGGAGAGGGGGGGGGCTTGTAGAGAATACCTGACATGCTATAGGGACATGTACCTCGTTGTTTGGTATTACCATGTACTTGTGAGACAGGGGAGCGAAGATGGAGGTAGGCAAGGAGTGTCTAGTACGCGACCTTGTAGAAGTGATGCTGCATGCAAATTCAAGGTTGCCAGGTATGATTTTTTTTTTGCCCCTGCCACCTATAATGATAAATTGGATATTCAATTTTGCTCCAAACTTCTTTTTCACTAACACGTTCACGAAGCAATGTTCTTTTTTATGTACATTCCAACATTCTGCTTGCCATCCTCGCTTCCCTTGCTTTCTTACGGCCGCTGGTATCAACCTGTTATACTGTTTTCCTTATGTATGCAACGTCTCATTGGAGATTATAACTGGTGTTCTCAACTTTTACAGGGTGTCTATCGGTCATGAAAATCATGGAAAACTCATGAAATTCTGCTTTAGATCATTTTTTTCTTTTCTACCAGAATAATATTAACTTTAAGAGCTTCTACGATCTGAAAAGTCAAGGAAACTCACGGAAGTTATATGACAGTTAGGGCTGGAAAGTTCGTGAAAAGATTTTTTTTAAGGGAAGAAAAATGATTATTCAGTTCATTATCCTAATGATGGAAAACCGAGCTGTGACCTTCACTCAGAAGAAGAATGTTTTCTCTGGGCGATATGTAAGAAGTTGAGGTCTACCCATGATTCTTCGGTAATAGACCAGATGAAATGTAAGCTTTGCTTCAAGCTTTCAACGTCAGTCAACGACGTCATAATTCCTGAAAATGACGTCGCTGATTGACGTTGAAAGCGTGAAGCAAAGGTAACATTTCATCTGGTTTATCACCCGAGAATCATGAATAGATAATAGACGTCAGAAGAAGTTGAGGTATTTATGTGAAGTATTGTAGTATATGCAGCCGAGATGTACACTCTACGAAAGAGTGGTGAAATCACATAGCATGCCTTCGAAATGGGGATATAGTGGGGAATGGAAAATAAACAAGCTAAACACAGAAGATGGCCGAAGATAGTAGGAGATACATGAACTATATTGTGGACAATAAAGAAGATGTAAGTAGTCATGGCATTTGCTGTGCAAAGATGGCCTCAATAGCAGAGTAAATTTAATTCCAACTCACTGCAAACTTGAATCAGACTCAAGTAAACATAGTATAGTCAATTTCAAACTTAAATCAATCTTGTGTTAAATTTATACAAGTGCATTCTGGAGGATGCAATTGCATATGTGAAGAAAATTTGGAAGACTAGCACCAGGATTGTATTAAGGAAGATGAATCGTACACGAAGATAAAAAAAACAAAGGAAAATCGGAATAAATGGAGAGGGATCAGGGTGACATGAAGGACCTGCCCCGTTCGCCAGAACCCTTACGAAAGATGTTTCGTACGCATCTGCTTGCCACGCCACTTCCATTCTTCGGCAATGTGTATTATCGTTCACCCCTTTACGCGTCCACGACAGTGTTCGTTGTCGAAATATCACAAATTCCATTCAAATTATTACCGTACCATTACATCACTGCAAATCGTACATTCAGCTTTCGAACACCCTGTATTATTCTAGTAATTTTCCTAACACAAAATGTCCTTTACACTCCAGTCGATAGTGTGATGATCGGGGCAATTTTTGCAAAGCATAGTAGTATTATCGTTATAAACCAGTTTTTATCCGAATGGAGAAATTATTCACATAATTATTTGAACTATAACCTAATAACCAAACAATCCTGAACAGCTCTTACTGTGAACTGTGAAGCCTGCATCAACATTTTTGCAAACAACAACAACAACAAACATTCTATTTCCAAGTAGCTTTTAGAGTGGTAATAAAATCGCAGTATCACAGTACTGTCAAATTAGAAATTCCGAGCACAGACACGTACTAAAATGAATGGTAGATCAAATAGCATTCTTTCTCTCTCTCTCTCTTCTTTTTCGGTGTATTTAAAAATCTTGCCCCACCGCTCTTTGCTCGTCGCCAGTAGTTGTAGATCCATTTTTACACAAGCGGTTTTAATTCACTTCGTATTTTCCCACGCGCTAGTGGTCGTCTTCAGAAAAGGCGATTAAGAATTCGCTCAGCTATGAAACAGGTTCCCAAGGAAGTAGTAGTGGTGGTGTCCGTACGCCGCAGGTTGCTCTTCCTGGTGGTACAGACGTGTCATCATCAAAAGACACCTTGCACTTAATACCACCTCCCTTCTCCCCTTGGTTGTCTCGTTTCATTTGTTTTTGTTGCGTCTTTTCGATTTGTCTGGTTTTTATTTATCTCTTTGTAGTTTGTTTTACCGGAAGAGATATCTCAGGCAAGTTTTACAAGGAAAAAATTAATTGAAGTTGTAAGTACGAAAATCAAGGGGCATCACTCGTAAAGTAAGTCAGAGGTGAAATATTTTCCCTCAATAAGTCTGAATTCTCAGCCAGTTTTATTTGAAATTGAAAGCTGAGCGTGTTCAGATAATAAGTTTGAAAAGCTGAGCATGTTCACTGAATAAGTCTGAATTCTCAGTAAGTTTTATTCAAAATTAAAGGCTGGGCATGTTCATTCAATAAGTTTGAATTCCTAGTCAATTTTATTTGAAATTGAAAATAGAACATGTTCAGATAATAAATTTGAAAAGCTGAGCATGTTCACTTAGTAAGTCTAAATTTTCAGAGGCTCAGCATGTTCACTGAATGAGTCTGAATCGTCATCCAGTTTTCTTTAAAGCTGAAAGCTGAACATGTTTACTCAATATGTATGAATTCCAAGTCAATTTTTTATTTAAATTTGATAGCGGAGCGTGTTCACTCATTACTCATTAAGTCTGAATTCTCAGTCAATTTGATTTAAAACTGAAAGCTGAGCATACTCACTCAATAAATTCTAAAATTTCAATAAATTTTATTTTAAATTGTCACCTTGAGGATAAGAAGTGTTCAAAAATGTGAGACTAGTACAAATTTCTTCTAAATTGTTTTATTAATACGCTCCGTGAATTATGCTTTAGCTTTGGCTCTACCCTGGCCTGAGCCTGAGATACCCAAGGCGTATAAATTCAAATTTAAAATTCTTATATACTGGGTGAATTTAAAAGGTCGGTACAGAAAGAAAAATCCGTAATGAGAGTGTTAAAAACCGTAAGAGACCAGTCAGTAAAAAAATGTCATTGTTTGTGAATGAAGTTTAGGTAAGCGTCACTAGTGAGTGACCTTCTGGAGCCGTGTGAGTAAGTTGGTGACATTGGTGACATAAGTTGGTGAACGGTAAGGTGACTGGCCGTTGGTGACAAGAGAACATTTTGTGTGTTGTAATTCGCACCAATAGGGGGTTATCAATGACAGTGGAGTAAACCTTTTGTACTAAATTCGCTAAGTGTGCACCACATTGAAGTTGTATTGTGCGCTGACAGGTTGTAGCAACGCGTTGAACAAACTGGCGAGGCAGTGGTGCCCAAAGTAGGTGGTGCTGGGAAGCATTCGTAAAAGGCTGGACGTCTTAACATCCATCGGTCACCAACGGCCCACACATTGAACATTGATAATGTACAGGTAAAACTTGGATTTGTTAGCATGTCTTTTCATGTAATTACAATTATGCTACGTTCTTTCAGATGTGAATAAATTTACTTAATTTTTTGCATTATTCTTTTTGTACCATCCTGTCTGTGTAAACGATCAAAAACACATGGATTTATACAGCACAAAAACTTAAAATAAAAGCTATCTAGAAACAAACTATTAAAATTTTAGATTTTTTAAATATATATAGCAATATAGCACAGTATACCTATAAAACTTGATTATATAGAATACAAAACGGATTAAAACTTGAGATTACACATAGAACAAGATAAGAAATAAAAATTATAGATTAAGAGCACAAAATACATGAATCGAGATTACATAGTCCTGTAGTGAGCACATCCTCTGTTTCGAATTTACATGAAGTAGCAGGATGCTCATATTCAGCGACTTCATAGAAAATATAACCTTTAACAAATAAAGTGGTAAAGCGGAAATAATGTGGTAAAGTACTTATTTTCCGTTACATAAAGGAACTTTACATTCACAATATGTAATAAGTGTTGATGCTTTTATTTTTGGAGGAAAAAAGTGGTTCTCTCTTTTTTTTTTTTTTTTAAATACTGCTTTCAAATGAAACTATTTTCTGGCGTCTTTTATTTAATGGATTCTCCTGCCCTCTTGTTCTAAACGAGTGGGCAGTGACTAAAATTCTTAGGATGTTTTTCAAAGCCGAAACAAAATGGTCAGGTAAAAAGAAAGAAAACCTTTTTGAGAAATGGAGGGATACGAGCTAAATGAAATGTGTTCCAGTAAACATATAGTAGAAATGTCAAAAAAATATATGTCAAAAAGTTAAGGACTGGGATATTTTCGTTGCCGGTGGTGCCATCTGTCTGTAGATTCCTCCAACAGGTATTCTTACGAAATTCACTAGATTCAACTATTTGTTTAGGACTGTGGGATCAACCAACCAAATGAGTTTAGTTTATAGGAAATGGGTGAACGGATGAGCTACTATCTATGAATGAAATCTCCTTAAAGCAAGACAAATCCATTTCTTTGCGATTTTTTCTGAAGAAAACGCAAAGTATTGAGCATAATAGAGAATCAAGAAAACAATAATCCTAAATCATTTAGGAATACTACTCGGTGTTTAGAGACAACACATTATCTGAGGAAGGGTGGGGGGACTGCTACAGAACTTGGCGTTCTGTACAGATGCAGAGATATGTTGTAAATAAAGCAAATGGAAAACTATTTTAAAGAGAAACGTTCCAAATATACTTGCTTGTTATTATTATTATTATTTATAAAAAACAGATGGCCCTGAAGAAAAGCAAGCTTTGGCTTTGAATGTAATGTGTTAGATATAAGAGATATCGTATGGATTTATTTATCTGTAGAAAGTGAGTCATGAAATTTGAAATTGCTCATTTTATGTGGGATAGGGAATACCACATCAGGGCTACCTTGCAAAATTTTATGATTTTTTTTTTTTACTTTTTATTTTAATTTTAGAAAACACTTGTTTTTTTGTTTTTTCTATGTACGTATTTTAGTTTCATATTTTCAAATCTTCAAAATGAAATCATATTATGGAGCCGCCAGCACCATTCGGAGACCCTGGGTATTCAATTTAAGGAAAGTCAGAAGGATTTTTAAGATGAAGCCATTTTGGCCTGTTATTTTATAATTATTACTTTGCGCATGTTCATGATTAGGCTGCAATACGTTGATTACAGAACTACTGGGTGTTTCTGGTGAAAATTATTTTTGAAAATAAAAGCGTTTTGGGTTCCGGCCATTTCGAATTACGGAATTCAAATTTTTTAACATCAGAATCGAAATTATTACCCTTCGAAAACCTTCAGAGTTGAAATTTCGCGAAAATTAGACTCGTATTAAACTCACAGTGTGCGTTCGTCTCTGGCATATTCTCCCATCATAAATATTCACTTCTAAGTTGAACGTGTAAAATAGCAAGTGCAGTTAAATTTCGATTTTATTTAAAGCCTTTAGGCAACTTTGGCTCAGGTAAAATGAATGGCGATGGGAGAATTGGTGGAATAAAGAAAGTGGGAGGAAACGGGAGAAAATCCACGGATATGGTGTTTGTCCTTCACAAATCCCACATGGCACGAGCCGGGATCGAACTGAGAACTTAACGCACTAGAGGTGAGCGCTTTACCACTGAGCCAACGCGAACCTATAGCAAGTAGTAAAACGCGTACTATCGAGCAGCCGTAGCACAGTTACTAGAGCGTTGAATTCGTATTCGCGAGGTCCTTGGTTCGATAGCGGCGGGCGACCATCCTGAGGTGCCTCCAAGCTTTTTCTGTCACACCACGCAAATGATACCTCAACTTAGACTCTGGCCGACTGCTTTCCTCATCCTTCCCTGTCCTATCCTGCTAGAAAGTTGGTTACGTGTCGTTCTATTGCAGGAGATCCTGGATTCAAGAAATATTATTTTTGGACATGGATTGGCAACACTGATAACTAGGAGCTTGGCAATGAGGACAACCACACTATATTTCTATTGTGTCGAATAATGTTTTTGTCAAGTTAGGCGCTGCTACGTCTAACGTAATGGGAACAATTTGAACATTTTAATTTTTAAAAATTGGTTGCTAACCCTCGCTCGCTGCACCAATCAAGACTTTCAACGGCTCTGAGCAAATCTGGCCAAGACCTTTCCAAGGACGCCTAAATCATCTCTCTAGACCTTGTTTCAAGAGATTGTTTTTGAACACAGTCAGACGGACAGAGCGGAATTATAAGGTCCTCTTTGTTAACTACGGTATCAAGGGACCTAAAAGTTATCTTGAAGAAAAAAGCAGTGGTGAAAAGCGTGCAAAATTCACTCTCAGATAGACTTAATGTACTTTCTCACTTCTCATACGCGTTACTTAAACTACTTAACATGGAAACTTAAAATATAACGCAGGAATGTTATTTTTCTACGTGATAAATAAGCTACATTTTCCAAACGTAGCCTTTAGTGATTTCACCGAAGTTTGCACAAATGTTCCTGAAGATAATAATTGTTCGATGTTTGATTTGCTGCAGAAACACAAAGGAATATTTACTTAGCCTTATGAAAACAGTACCTGAATCAAGAGGCAAGAAATATTCACTACAAAAGAAAAAACAAAAGAATTCGAGAAGCTGACTTCATGGTAACCCATAACGTTAATTAATAACACGTAAAACTGATGACACTGTTGCCAAAACCGCACAAATTAAAGACACTAACATCAGATAAAAATGAACTACAGATCTTGTAAATTAAATACTAGGTATTAATTAATACAGGTTGTCCAGAAAAAAGAAAACCTTCATATTTTCATATTGTTATTATCGATTTATGAGATACATAACAAGTCAAGCAACCACATAGAGTTGCCATTTGAAATACTGACAGATTGATATGTACCCTTGGCTGTATTACTCGACAGGATGAGGGAAAGAGTAGGCCACGGCTTAAGTTAAAGGCACCAGCTCGACATTTGTATCTGGCTTGGTAAGGGTTGTCGGCTGCTGGTATCGAACCCAGGGCCTCCGAGGATGTTCTTGGGTCCTCCGGAATGTGAAGCTGCGACCGCTCGATCTAATAATTTTGGCAGTTTCTGTTTAATTAATTTATGTAATGGAAGATCGGTTAAAAAATGTAAATCGCACACTCCCACAGAAAGAAAATGCAAGGTCGGAAGGAATAGAAGGGTATAAAGTTGACTTGCAGGACCTGAAGCAAAATGCTACCCGTTATGAACATATACTAACAATGAATGCTTTTATAATTTCCAAACGCTATAGGAGCGGCAAATAGCAATGTTCCCACTTCCCAATGAAAATTTTCCTTCAACAATCGAAGCGTGCTCCTTCTTTGATGTAATATCTCTCTCTCTCTCTCTCTCTCTCTCTCTCTCTCTCTCTCTCTCTTACTTTCTTTCTTTCTTTCTCTCATTATTTTCTCTCTTTCTTTTTCTCTGTCTTTCATTCCTTTTTTCTCTTATTTCTTACTTTATCTCTTTATTATTCTTTCGTTCTCATCTTTCCTTTCTCTTCTCTATTTGTTTCTTCCTATTTCCTTTTCTCTCTCTTTCTTTTTCGTCCCCTCTTTTATTTCGTTTTTCCTACTTCTTTTTCTTTCTCTCTTTATTTCTTTCCCTCCCTCTTTCTTTCTCTTTCTCACTCTTCATTTCTTTCTGTTTTTTGTTCTCTTTCTTTTTCTAAATTTCTTCCTGTTTCTCTCTATCTTTCTTTTCCTTTGGTTCCCTTTCGATTATTCTTTTCCCTTTATTACTTTTCTCTCTTTTTCCTCTCTTTCTTTCATTCTCCTGATCTGGCAATATGATTGGTGTATATGAACTGCAGAACAGGGATAAAGACCATAGCGAATGAAAAAGAAATTTTTAGTGCCGTTTAAACTTAATTTCACTTTGTTCATCTGTCTCTAAAGCAGGGTAGCGCCTCAACTAAAACGGTTGACAGAAACTAACTTACTTCACATTTAAATTCAAATATCTTGACTTATCAGACCCATCATTTTTAACCTGATAAGGCTACCACGTACCCGTGTGGTATTTTTGCACTAGTCTGTTTGTCACACTAGCACCTTAACGGTAAGCAGTACTGAGAAACTTACTTCAGATTTCGGGTCAACAACCTTGATTTATTCGCCCATTTTTCAATCTAGTGATATCACAACATTTAAGCACGCTATTTTTGTAGTCTCTGCACTTCTGCGAAATTCGACATATCCCACTCGGTTTTTCCACTGTTTTCTTCATTTCCTATACCCACCATCATCATTACTATTCTTCCGAAAGAGGCAGGTCCTTCAAGGCAAGTTAATACCTTTCCTACACCTCAGAACCTCGTCATCGGGTCAGCGTTAAGTTTATTCTACAAACTGATACACAGTGTCCCTAAAATAAAGGCACAAACTTGGGGAGGTGATTGTTTACATAAAGACAAGAAAAAAAATCGTTTCAAATGACGTCATATATCGTCACACAATGTCGTAAACAGTGTCATGCTAGCAAATCATAATTGAATTAGTACCCAATACATGTATTTAAACTATGGTTGTGATTGGCGAATGCAGCTTAAAATGGGGATTTCTATTCTTGCCCTATTTAATTCATTGACAACCAAATTCTTACGTTGTCTGTGTGGCACTCACCCAATCATAAAGAGTGTCCTAATGGATATCGGGTATTACTTGGATTGTGATTTGCTAAGCCGACACCGCTTACGTCATTATTGGTCGAGACATGACATCATTTGTGATCATATCCCGTTACTTTGAGCGCCTGCAGCTCCGAAACTAAGATGTCTCGAACATTCTTCATATGGACTTTTTTCTTTCTTGTTTTAATGTAAATAATTACCTCCCGAATTTTGCCCTATCATTTCAGAGACTTCTGAAGTGTTTAAATGAAATCCGGACTTTTCGTTTGTTTCTTCAGTGAAAAAAATATTTCTGCAGTTAGCTACCCTGCATGTGCATTTCCTGCAGCTCTTGTCTATTCCGTAAGCACTTCAGCGGCATGGACATCCATCCTATTTCCTAATCTATTTTTGCAATCGTGAGAAGAGGAAAGAAAAACATCAAAGTTCAAGGAAATTGTATGCCCTTCTTCTTTGACTTTTCTCCTGGAAGAAGAAGAGACCCCTGTCTCCACCCATCTCATCTCTACGTTCTCACGATATGTGATTTTTTTTTGACAGGCTGACTTTGTCCCACTAGGAATCAACATCCTGACGAAGCTTTCTTCTTGTTGTCCTACCAAGGAAGATCTGACTGACACTTGTTTTCAACTTCTGCTTTGGAGAGGGCGGGGAGGGATAGGATAATTTGAATTCATTCTCGGTTGTTTAGAAACCTACTTTCCTTCTTCTTTGAAGCAATATGTTTTGGTTTCTCATAATAACGCCCTGTTCAAAGTTTTTCAAAAACACGGTTGCTTCATCCTGTAGGTCCAAGTTCAATGTCGTTCCATTTCAAAATATGTTGTTCAGTCGGTAATAGCTTTCGGATGAGAGAACAATGTTTCTTTCAAAGAATTCTCTCCGGGGTTATTTTCAGCATCCTGCGAAAGGAATAACATTATTAGTACTCAGATGCTTCTATCTTCTTACTTTGCTACGCATCCAAAAAATTTACTTTTAAAATTTTAAAACATGCTTTTAGACAAAGAAAATATATTTCTATTAAAGAGTGAAAAGTATGTGACTGGACCGGGGATCGAACCCGGGACCTTTGGGTTACCGTCCCAATGCGCTACCAACTGCGCCACCCAGTCGACCCGCTTCCCAATCACACACCTTCCATTCTTGATGTCGATGTTCTCTTTCGAAACCACCTGGAGAGTACCACAACTCCTAGTTGTGCTTGGACTTTCCTGTTTCTCACAACGGTGAACATCTTACACGGAAGAAATAATTTCCAAGGTTGAGTCAATTATTTCCTTTCAATATTTTAAATTTAAGTTTCCATCACTATTCTTTAGTCTCTCTTCTTTCCGTGCATTGACCAATACCTAACGAAACTGGAGAACTAGACGAGTATCTATAGTTAGACATCAGAAGAAAGATTGAACTTCGTTGTCCATTCTTCGACTTAATAATAATAAAAAAAAATGCACCAACATATTCTTTTTTTTTTCGTTTGTTGTCGCTATGCGGCTCATTTGCTATTTATGCCTGAATTCTTCAATTACGACATGTACGGTAAAATAGCACACTATGCTTCGCATATAATAGAACACACCGTATAAATACGTTATTTGCCAGGATTACAACAAATCAAAATTGAGCCAGATAGCAACAAGAAATGTAAAGTTAGACGTAAAAGTTTGGCCTATTTTGGACAAACTTGGAAGTAGACAAATAAGTTTAAATTTTCCGTCTTGTGTCTCGCTTCAGATACGTGCTTAATTTCTAGTGGAATCGAGCACTCCAGTGCGATAAATTATAGTTCACTGGTTCTGAAAGAATCCTTCACTCGTCACCTAGTTTGTCTTTTTTATTAAAACCTTGTTTTGTAAAGTTAATTTGCTTCCAAATTTATTTAGTTTTACTTGTTCGTTCAATTATCACACATATATGTATTTCTTATGGTTGTAATCTTGAGCCCAATATGGCCTAGGAACCCAATAAGGCCTATTTACTGTATAATACGTGTTAAATCCGACAGATTACAGTAGCTGTGTGTTTTGGATAGAAAATATGATCTTTTGAGATGGGATTCCGATGCTTTACGGATGTAACTTATTCATCAAACTTGAAAGAGTGATTCCTCATCTTAGAGTGGTTCACAAAGCATCATGGGTACTAGTCAAGTTTGTTTCCGCCATTTGTTACCGCGAAGGTTATCGAAAGACGAAGCCCTACTGTGAAGTTAGTCGGGTTTAGTTAAAAATAACAACAGAAGACTTGATAACGTTTCTCAATAACAAAAATATACCAGAAGACGTCAGGAATAAGAGGACCGTTCAATATATAAGTTTCCCTGTGCTATGACAAATTGTAGAAAGCAATGCCATTAGAAAGAGACACAGTGTTGACAAGCTCTACCCTTCGTCTACAAGGAACAACAATCGATTCGTTATCAGACGTGAAGGCGCATGCGCTGAAGTGCGGAAAGACAATGCTTGTCACTTGTCAGAAAAACGCGGGCTCGTGTCATAAGTTCAGAAGCATGGACGATGCACACACGCCCTTGGAAAGCTGGTGCAAAGAAGAAGTGCGTGGTGTCATTCGATATGAATGGGCGAATGGCTTACCTCCTAGTGCCATTCATACGAAACTTGTTGCTGTGTGTGGTGATTCCGTAATTACAGTGCAAAGGTTAAGCGTTGGTGCAAGTTGTTTGATGAAGGCAGGATATGCATTTTTGACGACGTTCGAGCCGGGCGATCTTTGAATGCCACTACTGACGAGAACATTGCCAGGGTGGATCAGTTTGTTCACGAAAACCGTCGAGTAACTTCCATCTTTTCCCGTGTTAAAGTCTGCATTGCAACTTGAAGAACGTTTCGAAACAGATGAAGAAGTGAAGCGAAATGTGAGGAGAGTGCCCAATAGCCAGAGCCCGAATTTTTTTGCAAAGGGTTTGGACAAACCAGTGCAACGTTGGGACAAATGCCAGAATCTCAGGGAGGATTAAGTGCCCACACATCTATGTATAGTTTATAAATGTATCTTTAAAAAAAAAAAATTACAGCTTAGGGAAACTTGTATATTGAGCCACCTACGTATATAAAATTAAATCTCTTAATGTTGTTTTCAAGTACCTTGCGTGACGAAAGATACCCTTTCGAATGCGTTCTTTTGCAGTTAGCTAGCTAGCCTAGGGTATATAGTGTTGGATCTCTTTCCGGGAGGTAGCGGTTTCAATTCCCACTAAAGTCAAAAATGTTCTCTTTTTCATTCATAAGAGCATTTATGTTGTTTCTTACTACGTATGAATAAATACTCTCTTTGGCTTCTTTTCCACATTTTGAACATTTCATTGCGTCGTTTTCATGTTCAAAATATGAAAAAATTAACTTAATAGATGAAAATTCATCTAAGAAGGAACTGCTATAGTTCCAATATTTTTTGGAGTACAAATTTCTCATGTTTTCTCTGATGAAAATCCTCTCTGAAAGAGTGGTCCCTCTTTCCGCTGTCGTAAAATGAAATATTCCGCTTAATTCGAGCGGAATTGCGCTCTGCCGAATTCTCTTTATATGTTTCAGTACGTTATCATATGATCAGCTGTAAATTTATACTATGAGCTTATTGATTTGATGCTTGTTATGAAATAATTTCGTAGGTGTTCTTTCTTTCTTTTTAAGTTACTAAGTATTCTCAACATCTTGCTTGCGTGTTTCGGGTGTATTGTATACCCTCAAATGAAACAGCATACAGGTTTTAACTTAAATGTGTCTTTCATATAAGATAACGTAATAACTGTATTATTCTTTTTTCTTTTACTGTAATTATTTGTTTGTGTGTACCGTGTAAAGCGTTTAGTGATTAAAACAGATTTCTTTAAAGAAAAAAAAAGAGCAACAAGAAATTAAAACAAATGTTTATATGTCGGTCAAAGAAGAAAAACAGAACAACCATTTAAAGAAAACCGACCACCGGAAGAAATAACCTTGTTCAAATTTCTGTATAAGTACAAGAGGCGATTATTGCTCAACAGCTCGAACATCAGATAACACGATTGCGTGTGTGGCATCGCGGCACATAAAACAACAAGGTAGAATTATGTTTTTTTAACATTCTTGGTGTCCAGAAAACGAAAAGATAACTTCATGAAATATCCCAATAAAATATTAAAGTACCCTGAAAAAAAAGGACTATTAATTCAACACTTTTTTGTGTCCCAGGGTGACTACCACTTTTTTTTGTTACATCAACACAGACAAGTGTATTGATGTCGGTGATTTAACACAATGGATGTATTGTCAGTGTAGATTCAGCGCTGTGATAGTGCTAGTGTGGCACTCTTTGTTGCGTTGAACCAGCGTTGACAACATATACTTTGTGTTGAATCATCGATATCAACACCGTTTGTTGTGTTGATTTAACACAACGATTGTGGTCACCCTTGGGAGACCGAAAAGTGTTGAATTAACAACCGTTTTTGCAGTGTA
>JAGDQP010030118.1:0-22849 GCA_022664845.1 Lepisma saccharinum | reverse complement strand
TTCAGGGGTGGTTTCGATATGAGGGGTGGGAATGTTCCCTTGTTAGACTAACTTGTTCGGCCGGATGAAGGAAAGCGCTTTGAGGATACAGTTGAAGTGAAAAACACTATTTGATGCTCGGCAAGATAGCGTCCTAAAGAGTTTTCCAAAATGGGTTTGAGAAGAGGATCCGAAGGCGGCGGAAGTGCATCACCGCTCGTGGAGACTATTTCGAATATACGATAGAGTTGTTCTACATAATGCAGTTGCTGTAGGGATATATATGCCTCTGAAGTGAAATATTGCAGCACACTAAAAATTAACCACGTTTGGCTTTGTCGTCTTGCATGGAATCAACAAGGCTACGACAGGATTTAAATAGCTTCATGAAGGCTTGTTTCATATACACAAAGAATACTAAGAAGCCTTTGGAAGAGTTACTGAACTATCAATAGAAGATTGATTATTCATGCATCTTATAATGAATTAGTAAGTGTGTACTGCAGTGTATTAGGCATGATATGTGAATGTATCTATGCTGCATGCAAGGAGGCTGCGTGCTTATTAAGATTTGTCGTTGTATTGGTATGTAATTCAGCATAGTACTTCAGTGAACTTGGTCGTTCTCAACAATTATTAATATCATATTTCATATGTACGAGGTTTGAGTACGATAGTTTACTCGGCAATAAAACTAACTATTGGCTTCTGTGTTGAAAAGTACGACTAGGTTGGGTTGGGTAAAGTTAGTGTGGTTTGGTTTAAATTAAACACAGGTATTTTAGAAGCGATTACCTTGACTACTTGCATCATGATTCATGACAATACTGCAGTTCTATATATGTCATGTTGTTAATAAAGAGGTTTGACCCTGACAGTATTACTTTCGGTACGATCCTTGTATTCTAAAGTGTAAAAATGAATATAAAGTGGATGTATACTATATAGTGTATTTTAAGTAAGGATATGAAGCGTGAAAAGAAAATAGAGGTAAGGATACAATGGTGAAGGAAGCATTCACTAAGAAGAATTTCACAGGTGATCCCCTGAACAAATATTGAAAGAAAGATAGATTAAATATTTGTATGAACTATTGTGTTGTATCTAGGGAGAGCAGGAACTGTACGAAAGAGTCGTGAAGGAAAAATGGAAGTTCTCAAAATGTGAACATGAAGGAGAATGGTAAAAGCCACTGAAACTGAAGACATGATGAGGAAGACCTGAAGAAAGCAGACGAGAAGAAAACAACACTGGAGACTATAAAAAAGAGAGATAAAAACTAGTTACGAAAAACTTGAGAACTAAAGAATGAAATTGAATGTACATATTGTTCAAGGAAAGGGGAAGAAGAAGGTGGCACGGGTAAAGAAAACATAAAGATGATCGCAACTTTTATTATTTTAAAAGTCAGCTTTTCCAGTAACAATAATACTAGCTGATAATGTGTTCACATTATCATGTCTAATCCTTTTATGTGTGTATGAATGTAAGATTTGTCCCTTCCTCTAAAGAAAGAGTTCCGCCCTCATTGGCTTGGGTCTATTGAACGACGAAAAAGACCCAGAACTATTGAAATAAGGGATTACTTGCAATGAAACACAGCTTTTACATATCATTTCGAACCTACCTGAACTGTGGAATAATGTGTGCAGTTTCCACCAGGTTACCATAAATTTAGATAAAGTTCGAATTTGGGAAAGGGGTGAGATGAAGTCGGTCTTGTACAACTTGGATGAAGAATCAATTTTGACCTTTCAACACGAGATAATTTTAACGATACGCACTTCTGCTCCTACCTATACTAATTCGCTAAGGCGTTCTATGTAACGTAGGGGGTAAAAGTGTAAAGTGGCCTTTCTAAGAAAAAATAATTTTTATGATCTTAATCTTTATGATCTTTTTATAATCTTTTAATCGTGATCTTTTCTTGAACAAACGAATGAAATTTTTACAATATAAAGTATATTGATTACAGTTATCACAAAAATGTCGTTGAAATATCTGAACTGTAATTCGTTACATTACTGTTTCTCTACCACTCTACGAAATGACCATTTTACCCTACGTAAGGGGGTAAAGTGGCCATAAATTCTCTTTTTTCTAAGTAAGTTTTGAGTTATTAAGGAAAGAACAATTGCATCAAGCAAGATTAGACATAGCACACTGTCATCATCTCCCTTTGCAAGGGTCATATTTATGAATCATTCCCAAGAGGTGGGTGGCATATCGTGTCCATGCTCCTGGGAGCCAACCACCTCTTGGGAGTGATTCATAAAAATGACACTGGAAGCTGCATTTACTTTACATAAACCATGATTTTATTGTTGGATCAAACTCACGATTCTTGCGTTTTTCGTATTTTCTTCGTATTATACAACTGGCTTATAGTAATAGTAATATATTTGTTAATTTAATTGTAATGCCACTAGTGTTTATGGTTTGGCAATGTAAAGTGAGTGACTATTTTACTCATTCGGCAGCTATTTTAAATTATGCCATTTGCTCCAGCAACAGTTGACATACAGAGTTTTGCATCTCATTAAAATTAACGTTAAACACCAAATAGTTTGATCAACTATAATTGCAAAATGTTAATTTTCTTTCAATGTAAATATTTTTGACAAATAATGCTTACCTTAGATCATAGATAACGAGAAACACTAAAATTTCAATTACTTTGTCAACTGTCGTCATAGCCACTTCAGGTGCTACTGGTTCACTAATGACGTTGTATTGAAGTAATTTAGACGGGTGCCCTTAGATTGCTGTACACGTAAAGGAAACACTCTTTGGCCATTTTGTCAGCCATGATCATTTTACACTAACTTCCCTTACCATTAAAGCAACTGATTTATAAAAAAAAAAAAAATATTGGTAGTTTTTGTATATAGTGTCTGGAAATGTCTGAGCCATACATAATTACGTTGGGTCATGCCCGTTATGTTCGTTTGAATGCTCGGGGTTCTATCATCCTGAATGAAGTTATTCCACTGTCAGTTCTCAGTCTCAACAGGAAAATGCTGTGATAAGGTCTGACAGGGTCTTTCTTCATATCCCTCCCAAATATACCCAGGGATACCGACAGGATTTTCAGTTTTGGGGGTGTAAAGTGAAAATTGGGAGGGTGTAAGTGGAGTTTTCTATCAATTTTTCACCGTAAATTATTTTAAGTTTGGGGTGCATTCGAGAATTTTGGGATGGCATCCCCCACAGGGGTTGTGGTAGAATCGCTGTACATACATCTGAGTATATGTCATCTCTGAGACGGGTGTCGGGGTGGTCGCCAAGTTAGCATGATTCATTTATCACTGGAGTATGTTGAGCGAAATGGATCGGAGCAGACTTTACCAAAAACTGTAGGTCCCGCCCTTAGCTGGTACGGGTTCCTTCTCCCAGTCTTCAGTTTAATTTTTAAAGTACAGACCTGCTTTTCACCATAATATGTATTCATTAGATCATCTAACAAATATTAATAATAAATAACATATTATCCATCATCAAAGACCTGGAGCCACCACACAGGCACCAGTTTCATTATTGTGGAGTTTCTTTAGATCTGTTTTAAAACTATTTGTGTATGCATTTCTATTAGAAACTATCTTGTATTAATATGTTCATGTTTGTTGTTATTCGAAAACCTGTTTTCACAGATTGATAATAACACAGGACAAAATCATTGACTCATTAACTGGAAAGTGACTGGCAAGTGAACGTAAATTGTGTCAGAAAGGAAGAAAATTTAGATATACCAACGTAAATTGCATATTTGCTGCGACACGTTAACATTTATAAATAATGTTTTGAAAGTGTGCATATTAAATTAGAATTAATGTTTTATAGAAAACTGGACGCAAAGCTACGCCAATATTATTTTTATTAGTCTAATGGAGATTGAGTAGATCATTTTCCCAATGAACCATAAATATAGTTGTTCACACAATTAAACAGTTAATTTAAAAGATTTATATATATATAAAATAAATCACAGCCATATTCAATCCACTAATGGATGAGGCCTCTCCCCGAAAGGAGGAGTTGGTCTACTGCTCCCACGCTGACCAGATGGGTTGGGAGAGAAGAGCCGAAGCTCTCACTGTGATCGCCACTGTTTTTTATTCACAGCAGCTCCCCAATTGTCCTCACGATGCTGGGTCAACACCGAAATTTTTTAGCCCCACCGGGAATCGAACCCGGGACCGCTCGCATTGAAGTCGAGCGCGCTACCGACTAGGCTACGCAGGAGCTCATATATATATATATATATATATATATATATATATATATAAAATACACAGCCATATTCAATCCACTACTGGATGAGGTCTCTCCCGGAGGGAGGAGGTGGTCTGCTGCTCCCACGCTGGCCAGACGTGTTGGGAGAGGAGAGTCGAAGCTCTCAACTGTGATCGCTACCTCTTTAGCTCCCCAATTGGCCTCACGACGCTGGGTGGAATATATTGCATTCGAGAGGTCTTGCTTTAGATACCAGCGGCCGACCATCCTGACTAAAGTTTATCCAGGTTTTTTCTGTCATTCCAGGAAAATGCCAGGATGGTACCTTGAACTTAGGCGTTGGTTCACTCCTTCCCCTACCCTGTTTCCGCCTGAGTCATAGATGCCTAAAGGCGGTAAATACAATTCAGGTTAAAAGTTAACTAAAAACGATTTGTCAGTCTGCTATTTTTAACTTCCGTGCAAGTCGCAGAAATTTATACACAGGTTTTTGGTATTTCATTTCTAACTACACTTTTTAAGTTACTATTTAAAATGCAATATAAATTTCTGTGTATTAATTGATTGTCATTGATTACCATTGAACAAGAGCTACATTTTGACTTGTTTTTCTCTTCTGCGAAAATCAGGATAGCGTGTTTAAAAATCATAATAATGGTCACAATATTTTTGCCTTAAATGTCTGTCTTTACTCATGAGACAAATTCAATAAAAATTCCAGAAACTAAAGATTTACGGATCTTTGAGGTCTTCAATTTGACCCAAGCCTAAGAAAAGAACGCCATAAACATTTCTTCGGTTGGTTAAGATTTTAGTCAGTTCAGTAAAGCAAAACACGAAAGAGAATACCGGTGACTAAACTATTGTAGTCATATATTCTGCATACAAGTATTCAGCATTGTTCTTTCTCATTTATTTGTGTACACTAATATATATTCAATATGTGTCTTTCCAGAGCCTGTTTCATTATGGAACTATAACGCTGCAGGTTGAAGATTTTCACTTACTACTACTCTAACGAAGTATTAAAATAAAATCACTTTCTTTGACCTGAAAGAGTTGTTAAGAGAAACTAATGTGTTACTGAATTTATTCTATATTTCCTGGAAGAATGTCAGTTTTATTGTTTCCTTCAACCTTGTTGAAGGTTTTAAGTTAAGCCGGAGAACTATGTTCTGAAGAACAATCTCAGAAGAGGAAATTAGATCAGTCTTCAGTAGAGTTGACAAACAGAAATCAAGATTATTTATTAGGGCCTATTTATTTTCTTTTGAAAGTAGGTTAATTCTACGTTGATAGTTCAACTTCATCTTCTATTGTCTACTGGTCATTCTTGTAAGTTCTTACTTTATTCTCTCTTTCCCTTCTTCTCGGTTACTTGGTCAATATTTCAGCTCTCGTAAAAATACAAATGCTTCCCCCATAACTTCATTCCAGTCATAAAAAGCGTAAGTATTCCTGTTATTTCAAGAGTAAAGTTGTGTTAATGTTGATAAATCAAAACAAATCCTGATGTACAGATGCTTATCAGAATAATGGAAACACCTGAACGAAAGTGCAACTTACCAGATTAATATGGTGTCGGGCCACCTTTCGCCTTCAGAACAGCCTTGATGCGACGTGGGATGGAGGCATAGAGGTCGTGAATGGTAGCAAGTGGAATATTACACCATTCCTCGTGCAGGGCATCGGCCAGTTCTGTGAGAGAGGATGGAGGTGGAAATCGTCGCCGGAGTCGTGTTTCCAAGATGGACCACAGATGTTCAATTATGTTGAGATCTGGGGATTGGGCGGGCCAGGGGAGGTGTTGAACTTCATCCCGATGTTCCTCAAACCACGCTGCAACAACTCCAGCTGTGTGAATGGGTGCATTATCATCCTGGAATATGGCGTCATTGTCCGGGAACAACATCCGGACCATAGGATGCAAGTGGTCTCCTAAAATTGCGACATAATCGTTGGCAGTGATGCGTCCGCGAAGTGTGACCACAGGACCCAATGAAAACCATGATATTGCGGCCCACAGCATCACCGTGCCGCCGCCATGTTTCACAGTTGGGCGGAGACACTGCAGATCATACGCTTCTTTGGGCGTTCTCCACACATAAACACGGCCCGTGGTTTGGAATAGGGTGAATGGTGACTCATCCGACCATACCACACGTTTCCAGTCGTCAACGGTCCAAGTTGCATGGTCGCGGCACCATTTGCGGCGTGCTAAAGCGTTCTGGTCCCTGATGAGAGGTTTGGCCCGTGCAACACGACCCCGTAAGTTCATGTCATGTAATTCGCGGCGGACTGTGATTGTCGAAACAGGTTGGGGGAGGTGCTGATTGAGTTCCTCCGTCACTTGCGCCGCAGTGGCACGACGGTTCCGCGTGACAATGCGCTTTAATACCCGGCGTGCCCTGTCACTGGTGCTTTTTTTCCGCCCACTGTTCCGCTTCCCCGATGTGGTTTTCCCGTGTGTTGTGTAGGCCGTCATCACCTTCGACACTGTCCCTGGCGACACACCTAACACACTAGCCACTGCCGTCACACTCACTCCACATAACCGCGCACCAACAATTTGCCCTCTTTGAAACTCTGAGAGGTCTCCCATTTTACACTACCTCCGTCTGCTGCAGCCACTGCACACTCCTGTTCCACGACGCCTGACGTAGTATGGAGACCGACCTAACACACCACCACCAGCAGTCCGGCGCTGCGGTCGCCACGACACCACTGCCAACCCATACATCTGACATGTTGCCAACTACAGGTGTTTCCATTATTCTGATAAGCATCTGTATATACATTTAGAGATTTTTAAGTGGGAGAGAAAATATAAAAACTCAAATATTGGTGTTACAGGACAAGAGTGGAAGACAAGGACACTCACCAACATAGAATAATGATTTCTTTCTAAGCCCTGTTGAACTCAAAGCTTGATTTGACTCTTGTAATATTTCCGTTGCTAAATAAGAGTAGTGTGAAAAACATTTAGTAAATAATACGTAGTGCAAGGTTATACGTAATGGATTTACATGTGCAGTATGAAGATATTGAAAATGCAGTTTAGTAATGTGTTGGCTAAAGCATCATGCACTACAAACGTAGGTCCACTAGAGATGGCATTAGGTTAGTATCCATTGCAAGTGGTCTGGTAGGTAACTAAATTCTACTTAAGTACACTTACAATAGTGTACACAATGAGAACACTCATATGCGCTGCAATATGACTCATTGCGCAATACACATATGATTATGTCCAGTGTGTGAATTAAGGAATTTTTACAATGGGGGAATGAAATGTGGATCGTAAGAAAATAACATGATGAATCAAATATTATACATTATACATGCGTCCACATGCAGACTTACAAGGGGGATTTTCCCCTCATCCCACCGTTATTTCGTACACTGATTATGTCTTCTACAACCAGGGCTATTCTAACAGAGGATATACGATTTCGCCAAGAACTTGAAACTAAACGTCTCAGCTTAGTTAAGCCCAGTTTGCCCACATACACCAATCAAAAACACTGTGTTCGGCTAACAAAGATGGTAGAAAGCTCTGTAGTTGTCTGTTAACCAATCAGGTGCGTCGTCTTGGTCAATGCTTAGCCTTTTCTTGTATTCACTCTTTCGCTGAGCATGAGATAGCTATAAGAAGTGGCAGTCGGTGGTTATTTCCACCGGGTATTGCACTCAGGCCCGCAGCCAGCCACAAACTATATTGGGGGGGGGGGGGGGGCAAGAAACATTTTGGGGGGCTTGGGCTCACAAAACATACATAAAATTAAATATTATTGCGGCGAGAAAAACGTACGTAGGTTCAGCCTCTCTAACCTTCCTGGCTGCGGGTCTTGACTTGCACTATGTGAGATAGGATTGGGTATCTAATCACAATCAATCAACGTAGAGTTAAATTATGTGACGTATACACAAAAGAAGAAGTGAACAGATTATTGCATAAAGGGATTTTAGTCAATTAGTTATAATTTTGAGAAAACTTAGAAATATATCGTTGATATAATATTGAGGATAGAATTTCATTGTTCGTAGTGTTTGTAGCAGTTTTTCGTTGCTAGAAATGTGTGTGACTTACATCCTTTCTATACTAAAATGTTAACCTGCCTCAATACAAGTTAAATACACTATGTATCAACTTATTACAGATTTGTGACTCGCGTCCCGTCCTGGAATAAAATGTTCAAGTGACGTTTAAAAGCTAAGAATTATACAAAACTTTTCGATGCACTTACTTCACTTAGGTCCGAAGCAAGAAATCCGGGATTGGATGAAAATTAGTTTCAAAGCAAGGTCGAAATCCCCTCAAAACCGAATACAGTTTATAATATTTAGCACATACATATTCTTTTAAATTTTTTCGACGTTTTCTGCAATCTTCCTTCTATAGGTACTATCAAACTGTAAGGCTACGTTTACTTTTACGAAGAGTGTTAATTGTAACACATTTTCCACACATGTGGCAGAGCACTCATGCTTCTTTATACGCGTACTTAAATGGTTTAAGTCAGAGACACCTGTTTTCGTCCATGCCTGGTCACCACCAGAGACATAGAAAACAAAATAGTGCATTTCTAACCTCACAACCACATGTCCGATTATTATCATTATAAATGTGCCTTATGAAAGTTTTTTTAAGGTTTTGTATTAAATTCATTATTAGCAAAGCATATAATTTTAAATATTAATGGGAAAAAAGTACTTACACACATACTCGCGCACTTATCACTAAATAACAGGACGTGAAAACCTTCACAGTACAGTACTTGTCTTGAACACGGGATTGAAAGTTTTGAAACTATTTCTAATTATCGCGAACTAAACTGACATTTTGTTCCTTCCGGCAAACTGATGAAATTAATCGAACAGTGTTTCTATTCGAAAGCAAATAATTTCTGTGAATATATGTATGAAATCGTCTTTACTTTTAGCAGAACTAAGCCACTTAGGTTTAAAAATAACTCAAAGAGTACCCCTATTTTAAATTCAGTTATGTTTAAAACGCAAAAGAGCAAAAACTATGTAACAATTTTACGGTCTTCGGAGCCTCAAAATTATAATTTCGCGATTAAAGTAACATAAGTCGTGCGTGAGACGCGCCATCGCTATTCAAAGAAAGGATTTTTTTTTTCTTGCATATAGACTTTCCAACCATACTGTAATAGTACTACACAGCGCAGGACACTTCAGGAATTTAGGTTAACAAAATGATGTCCCGTTCTGCAGTTTGTAACGCAGTGAACTTCGGATCGGGTCGCCAATATGATTTTTAAAATTTACTTTTTACGGCCTTTAGATAAGAGACTTAATACAACACTGGATCCAAGTGATTTAGAAAAATGTAGAAATACATTTATTTTTCCTCAAAGAATGTTTCTCAATTCTGCTTCGTGACTGATGTATTTTCATCTGCACTAGTTGGCAACTCTAGTTGTGTCACTGAACGGAAGGAACCAAAGAATTTACCAGCACTCAACCAAGAAAACAAAAGACGAACACACACACATATATACATACACACACACACACACGCACGCACCTCGCACCCACCACACGCACACACAGGCACGCATGCACCCACCACACGCACACACACACACGCCTACACAGAGAGAGAGAGAGAGAGAGAGAGAGAGAAAATAAAACTGCAACAGTAAATGAAAAGAGCCTAGCAGAAAACTTCTGCAGCTCCGCGGAGGCGCACGCGCACCACAAGCAAGAGTGTCACCTTCCGGATGCAAGGAACAGCTTTTTTCCATCTCCAGCCTACTGGAGGAGGAAAGATAATATTTGAGTTGCCACCGCCAAGCAACTACCCACTCCCTGTGAAAATTGTAATTAGAAAAGTCACTCGAACATGCGGTGGAGGGAGAACATATGTAACGAGTTTAACTTTGAAAACGTTGCAAGGAGTGCGCCACACCAAGATTAATCTGTAAACTTGTGGAGTATTTTTCTCTTCCTAAAAGGAAACTATAGCTTTTTTGAACATCGAAGGGTAGAGTATTATTACATATTCTATACTTCAAAGTGATTGAAATAAAAATTAAATAATTTAAGAATAAAGATGTTGCGCAACGCGGCAGCCTAGGCAACGACCGCCACTGTCTATAAGCAAAACCTCTATTAGGATCAACACCCTTGACTACAATCAATGATTTACCTACCTAGTCCAATAAGCATCAATTACTGTTAAAGCTCGTACTACGGCAAATAAAAACATTTGTCGAATCGACGACGTTTTGTAACTAGCTGTTAAGTTTTTATTGCTTTTTATATGTAGAAAAACAAATATTGGGTGGTCGAGAGGTTTGCGCGCTCGGTTTCTGTGCGCGTTGTCAAGGGTTCAATTCCCGCCGGGATTCATTGAACGGAGCGTTTCGGAGCCCACTTTACAAAAAAACTGTAGAAGCTTACCAGCTCATTTAGGACGTTAATAGGAATTCACTCGCTCAAGACAAATACAGGGTGTGTAATGTATTTGAGGACATATGTGCATACAAACTAAAATATCTGTATTTGATAAAGTTTCAAGTATGTTGTGATGAAAATGTGTACGAATGTGCAACAGTAGTTCAATTGCATATTTATTGGATCAAATCGCCTTGGGCTGCAAAGACGGCTTCAATTCAGGACCTGCAGCAGCGACATGTGCGAATTGAGTGGTCCCTATTCATTTACTGGACAATGACAATGGGGGTTTTGCATAGAAAGGATGCTGCTTCGAGAATGTTAATTAGTCTCACGTTCAAAAACGCTACACACATTAGTCTATGGGATTTAAATTGAGTGAGTTCGGACGCCAGAAATTTGGTGTCACATGATCGTGGAAATTTTAGGACAGTCTCATGAATCATGTAGGCAGGTGCGGAGTCTTATTCAAGCCCATTCCTCACAGTTCCTATCGTTTCTGTATTAATTACCTGACTTTTGGGATCCTTTACAGTCGGCAGGCATTGATGTGTGATGCAGGCATTGACCACACCTCGTCGACTAGATCTCCAATTATTGTCTCTTTCCGATCGGTTCCCAGGTTTTTCAAGACTTCTGGCTTTCTGACTACTGGAATTTTCCTCCTGGTTTTTCGCATTGTAACCATTCCAATTGTCATTACTCCCTTCCTTCTGTCTGGACCCGTTATTTCTCTTTCCACGAAGCCTGTCTTGTTTCTCTAGAAATTCAAGTAGACCTTCGGTGTACTCAAGATTGGTACGTGTCAAAAGCTTCTGAAGATCATACGGTAAAATAGTCACAGCTTTTTGGAAGAGTTCTTCGTCAGAGATGTGAGGATCGACTCGTGTTAAACGAGTTATAAACTGAGCTATCTCCTGTTCAAGGCTTTTTACACTGCTTCAGTCTGGTTTATCTTGGAAAATCCTTTTCTTTCTTCTTTCAGTACTCCTCTTGTCGGCATATTTCTGGATAAACTTCTGACAGAAGTCTCGGTAGTTAAATAATCTGCCCTTTGACCAAAAGGAACCAGCTTTCGGCGTTTCCTTTCATTGTTTTTCCGAGAATATACTTGTAATCTCCTTCAGGAGCCTCAATAGTTTTAAGGTAATGGGTAAGGTCTTCAAGATACTTCGTTGGACTAGAGTCTTTGAAATGTCCTTTCCACCTCGGTACGTGATTATAGTTCTCAGTCCTAATTTCACGGTTGGATTTTCCCTTTTCTAGTTCACGTATTAACATTTCTATGAAATTCAAAGGTTTATTTCTATAGGGTGCTTCTATTACACTCTTTTCTTCATCGGGGTGATGGAATATTGATGATCTGATATTCCTTATGTCATCTTCTGCTAGGGTCATTCTTTCGTTAGTTTCTTTGACCATGGTGGCTAATCTTTCCTCAGTTGGTTCGTTTTTACTGTGGTAATTTGCTTATGATGTTCTTCTACTTTCTCTTCCAGGATGTTGGTTTGATCATTCAGTTTATTGAAACCCGCTTGACATTCTTTACGATATTCCTTGATCTTTCCCTCAAAGTCAGCTTTGAGTTAATTGAATTTCTGTTCCTGGTTTTCCTTCATGCCGAAGAATTTTTGGTCTAGGCCTGTTTTTAAGCTGGTATTTTTTTCAAGCTGGCAAATATATGTAAATTCCAAATTATGAACATTTCATAACACGTTTAAACCACTACAAAAGAGATATATCCTAAAATAAAGGGCTTCTACCGTTAGAATAGTTGATAACAAAACTTCTGAATAATGTACAAGGTAACCAAAAAAGTTTTTGTCGTTCTAGAGCAGTGATTAAAAAAAAGCGATACAGTGAGCTCCATCAGAATCCAACGCCTTTTGCCAACGTTCCTGCAGCTGCACAATACCCTGGTGATAAAAGTCGGTGGTCCTCGAGACAAAGAAGTCAGTGAATGCGTTCCGCAGGTCTCCCTCATTGGCGAAGGATCTCCCACGGAGGTGGTTGTCGAGGGAATGAAACATGTGGTAATCTATTGGCGCAAGACCAGGTGAATATGGTGCATGGCACAGTGTCTCCCAGCCAAGTTGCTGAACGGTCGGTCTCCCGGGTCCTCTTTACCACATGTAACTTGAAAGTGTTGTGGAGGAACAGCACACTTTGCGATTCACCAATGCCGACTCCTTCTGCCGCAATGCATGGTGCACCCTTTGCAACTGCTGTGAGTAGAGGTCAGCAGTGATGGTCTGACCAGGTGGAAGGAGCTCGTAATGCACCACTTGGCGACAAGTCCACCATACAGAGAGCATAAGCTTTCGTGGGTGCAGAGGTGGTCTTGAGGTGTGAGGAACAGGGTCACGTGGCGACAAATAATGTCTGGTACGCTAGGGAGTGTCATAGAGAACCCACTTTTCGTCACCAGTGAGCAAGCGATCAAATTTGGGTGTGTTCAGGTGCCGAGTGAGTAAGGACAAACAGGCCTCGTTGTTCCTTGTTGGCTGCCGACAATGTGTGGGGTACCCACTTGCTTAACCTGTATGACTTCCCTATCCCATGCAGATGAAGTATGACTGTTTCAGTGGAAACATGGAACTTTTCTGCAAGTTCATCACACGTTAGACCACTGTCCTCCTCGATGGCTGCTCTCAGGACCTCGTCATCAACCACATGTGTTCGTCCACTGCGAGATTCATCAGCAAGACACATCTCCCGAACAGAATTTCTGGAACCGATGCCTGGCGGTGCGTTCGTCCACGGCGTTCTCACACCAAATGCCTGACGTATGCAGCGACTTGATACGGCAGCAGACAGGCCCAATTTAAAATCATACAACAAACACACGCGAACAAACTGCTTCGACACCTCCAATTCTCTTTTACACTGGACGAGCTATGACTGCTGTGTGTGATCACCTTGCCTGTATTACTGAAGGTCGATGGTCAGACTAACTCCCGATCGCTTGGCAGGCACGTGTGTCATTTCGTTTCCTCTCTATGAGCGCATGATTAAAAATAGTACGTCAAAAACGAAAAAAAATGCTTTTTTGGTTACCTTGTATGTTTCAAAAACTAAGATATCCTTTGTAATCAAATAAAACAATATTTATAAACAGAAATAATAAGTGCATACAACTCAGATGTTGGCGCGGCAAGAAAAGTGTGTAAGACAAAAAAAAAGCCGAAGGTACGAGTATTAACCCTTTCATTATCACATGTGGCATTCCTGTAAAAGAAACCAAAATGAGTGATGTTAGAAGATTGTTTCAACTACATTTTGGAGAGGAATGGCAGCATATTCATTCCTGGAAATTCTATATGGATATCAAAAGTAGAGGACGAAGAATCAGATGATGATGCCTGAGGAAGAATTGGGGATTTGGAATATACAGTATAAGCAGAACGAGATAATGGTTCACACAAAATTAATGATCAGCTAGAGAAACTGTTGTCTACGATGCTAACACACTTTGGTCATGCAAGTTCTTTTGTTTTAGTTCAGTTTCGTGAAGTTCCAAGAGAAGTTTTCGTTTGCTTTAAAATCTCTTGCTCTGAACAATATTTCAAGTATCTGCTTAATAACGTAGACAGTTGTTTTATTCATATTCAGTTTCAGACACTACAGCAATAATTTCTTTTATAGTTGTCACTTTTATCCTGTTTCCATTATAATAAACGAATAATTACATCATTTTGTCACTTTTGTTTCCTCTTCTCCATGACAAAATGCCTTCGTACAGTTCCAAAAGGTATCTTGTCCTTCAAACAGTTCCAAAATGAGTCTTGTCCAAATCATTTTTTAATATTTCCTTGAAACTATTGCATAGATTTTGTTCAAATTTTTAGCAAACATTTCTTTTTTCTCTTGATCAACAACTCTGCAAAAAATAGCACACATTAATGAAAATTTGACGCTCTGGAACATTTAAAAACAGAACAGTGCTTTGGAGATAGAGTTCCCACCAAGAACCCACTGCTTTTATTACATCATTATATAGGAAAATTTATTCTCTTTCCAACGGTGCAAGTTTCATATATGTATCTGGTGTTCCTTTTGAGATATTCACAGTATTATGTTGCAAGGTGAACACCATTTCAGAAACGGCTTTTTTCGCAATCATAAAGCAATATCTCAAACACTATTAGCTCTACCACAATTTTGTTATAAAATTTGTTTTCCCTGATGAATTTTTACATGAGAAACATCTTGTCTTGTACACTTCATAAAGCATTACTTAAAAAAAAATCAAATGTATTTGTCTTCGTAAAGTATCGGACGCGACAACATTTGAGGACAAAACATGCCAACTTTGAAGCGCTGCGCTGTAACTCTAGGTACAGGTGGCCTAGAAACATATAACTCGGAATTTATACTAAGAACCCTTTCAAGGATCAATGTGCCAAATTTCATGAAAATCGGAAACAATGGGTGACATTTCACTTTTTTCTGCCTGATTTGGCATGGAAGGACCCAGCTTGAATCTGGCTGCACAAGTAATGTATTGGCTATGATGAAATTACAAAGACTGCATATAAAAAATGTAGATTCGTTGCTAATACCTAAATGCTTTGCGCGTATAGTCAATCCAAGCACTAAACTGTATAATTGAAAGTTACCCATAAGTAACCCATTTCTGGTATTTGTATTTCACGAACTTTTTCATACAGCCATAAAACTAGTGCAAGAGATGGAGTTCTGTTCTAGATTGTACATATGTCGCATATTCTAGGCTATACGAATTAGACATCCTGTTGAGTGTTATTCAAATTTGCTTCCTTGCTTTATCATTCCCTCAGATGCTTACCACACTTTTCCGTTAAACACTCTAAACTATGAAACTTCCATCTAGGAGATTATATTTGTGTAGTCAGTATGTCCTTGAACACAACGTTTGTACTAAAATAATAAAAAAAAATAACCCGTAACAATCAATTACTTTAAAACAACTCTACTAATTCGCAGGTTCTGATTCTGGTGATTATATGCATTCAGAAGTAGAAAGATCAGCACAATCTCCCTTGTAAAACAAGGTAATAAATATTGATAAACATATTTTTGTGTCGAAAGTTAGTACACAATAATTATTATAAAAGAGGTTATTCTGAATGCACCAAACTAACTGCGTAGTTTCAATGCTGCTAACATTCCCTCACGTATCATATATAAACTAAGTACGCCCTTTACAAGCAAAAGCAAGTGGTTTCTACTCTAGCTTGTGTGTTTGTAAAGATGGTAGCAGTCAGTCATTGTGTATTCTTGTTCTAAGAACGTGGTTTAAACAGAATTAAGGCAACATTATCAAATGAGGATAAAGAAAAATAAGAAACAGAAAAACGAAAGTGCAGGAAAGAATAAATCTCGTGTAAACAACAATGGGAGACTGACCTTGGAAATTAAAACATGTCAAAGATTTTTTCTGTTGATAATATTGCCCGTGCAATGAATAAAAAGAAAAAAAGTATTCTCCCACTTTGTTTTTTAAATGAAGATGAGTCAGAGAAATTCGTGTTTACAATGCGAATGCTTTAGACACCCAACAACTTCACTGGGATATAGTACAAGTGTATATAACTTTCTGCAAGGACAGACACACACACGCACTGTGAGATTCTTAAAGCTTCGTACATTGTTCGACGCAGTAGTACTGACAGGCTATACTCCAATATAGTTTCAAGGTATTCACAGCTGGAGATCGATTTGTCCTGTCCATTTCATCTAGTTATTAGTCATCCAACAAAGCAAATAATATTATTCTAGGATTATTCATAAAACAAATGTACTCGTTTACTAAAATATATTATTTAGCGTCACATATTGTGGGCATTATAAAAATAACAAATATATAAAATAACAATACAAAAATTTATTAACGACGATGTTTTCAGTTTTTATTTTTTTTCAAGTGTATTTAAAGCGCATTTTACCTAATTGCTTTAGGCTTTTTCAAGTCGAACTAACACAGAGACACCCTTACATGCTTGTACAGAATGTAAACATGCAGGTTGCAAGTACAGCTATGAAATTTTACGAAAAGGAACACATGAAAATATATTTTGTGTGTGTGTGTGTGTGTGTGTGTGTTAGACATGAACATTTGCCATAAATAACAGCTTGAGAAGAAAATTACAGATACCACAAAAACATCAACAACAACCAGACGATATTTATGTTTTGTTCATATGTGATTTAAATAACTTGATTAAAAAAACGGATTTCCTGAAGACATCATTGACATGACAGACAGTAAGAAGGCATTACTTAAGCAACCGGAAGTTCACACCCCAAACAACTCACTCGAGAAGCTCAAGAGAGTTCCGTTTCCCAACATTCCGAAGATTACAGGGAAAATTACAAGATTAATGAAGTACCACATCCAAACATCTATTAAACCTGGCAGAAAAATAAGTTCAATTTTAAGTGGCCACAAAAAGTATTTTAGCGACCCACTGCTCAATTCCGGCGTCTACAAGGTCACTTGCAGCTGCAAACAAAATTACTTTGGACAAACAAAGCGACACATACGAAAGAGATGGAGAAAACACTTGGGATATATCCGTAGGGGCGAAAAGAAATCCGGATTATCAGCACATGCTATTGAATAAAACCACATGGTAAAGATTTAACAGATACAGTTGTAAGGGAAGGTTACACAATTTGTTGGTTCTCCCACAATTTAAATGACAACGAATGAGGGACTTTTCCTAATTCGTGGCGAAATATCATCTAGTTATTTAAATACGAACAAAACGTAAATCTCGTCTGGTTGTTGTTGACGTTTTTGTGGTATCTGTAATTTTTTCAAGCTGTTATTTTTGGTAAATGTTTATGTCTAACACACAAAAAAAAATATGTTCTTGTATTCCTTTTGGAAAATTTCATCGCTGTACTTGCAACTTGCATGTTTACATTCTGTACAAGCATGTAAGGGGGTCTCTGTGTTAGTTCGACTTGAAAAAGCCTAAAACAATTTGGCGAAACGTGGTCGTTAATAAATTTTCGTGTTATTTTATATGTTTATAATTTTCAAAATGTACTCATATAATAATTTTTGAATAGAGCATAGAGTTTTCTGTCATATTTTCATCACATTTGAAATTTAAGATATCTGAGAAGTAACGAAATTATTGAACTCGAAGCACAACATTTACTTGCCAATTTAACAAGATAAAATTCCGGTATATTTATTTAGTACCCTAAAGTTCACTTTATTAAAACCTTTGGGAAGAAAGAAGACTGATCTTTCAGCGTCAGCCATTATTTGCTTACGGTGTTCTTCTTACAAACATATATTTCCTTCACCCAACAACCTAACAATTGCACATGATATTTTCCATTTTCTTGCAAAGCACGTTCTTTTCATGTAGTCTTAACTTAGTTTCACGAGAATTACATTTCGTAATAAATAATTGACTATTTACATCTAAAACTTTCTACCAAACCTACACGATGAAGCAAAATTGGTTGGAGGAAAGTGAAGAAGTCAGAATTTGATGCAATGATGTGTTTAAATATGTTTTTTTTCCACAGCGCATGAACGCAAAAATAAGTATTAATATAAAATATAAAATTATGACATTTCTTGAGACAACAAAGTTTACCCAGAAGAGTGAATTTGATTCCGGAAGTATTGGCAAGTCTATTTAAGGGCTTTTAGACATCTGAGGCCCATCGACATCCTAGTGTTGACTATATTCAATTTTCATATTCTTCTTACATAAGTAAGTAATTTTCTAAGAAGTTGGATTTATAGGGTAGGGGTCCAGGACCTTCGGCAGGTTCAGACTGGGTTTGGTTTTGAAATTTATATAATTTATATAGTTTACACATAAAATTTTACTAATTGTTCACTAACATTCGGACCCCACCGTCACCTCTAACTAAATACCTCCCTGAATTTTCTGCGTGGATAATCACTTAGGCTTAACCCTGCCACTGAATCATACTAATTACTTAATTTATATTAGTTTGTGTACATGTCATTTGATTGTCTACATTATGAATTTAAGAAAGGTCATTCATTAATAGGGCTAGGATTTTTTGCCTTAAAAACAGCCAAAATATGCAGAATAAAATATGAACTTATGACCTCAAATTCCATAATTATGCTCTATAATATGAAAAATATGCCCTAACGAACTTAAGACTTTATGAGTTGTGATTTACTTCAAAGGAGTAAAGTAATAAAATGACTTCCAGATGACAAGAAAGCAAGATTTAAGAAATTTCAAGTAACGTAAGTTATATTTAAAATAGCTGGAATACTTTCACATTCTCTTTTAATTGTATCCACTGCAATAAGCATGAGCTGCAGTATAAAGTGAATAATTTGTGTAGATTTTCAAATGAAAATGATTACCTATTTTCAGCTAGTAAACAATTTTTTTTCAACTTCTACCAATACAATGGGAGCAAATTTGAAATCAACAGTATCTCTTAATTTTAATTCTGGATTATTAATACAGAAATTTTCTCCTGACAAGGCCTTTGCAATAGAACACGTTGTAGAATGCCCACTGTTTTTGCCCAAAACCACTTACATTTTCTTCGACACTACTTGCTCCACTTCACCACAAGTACTATTTATTTTACTGACTGTTTGATTTACCAGTTCTATCTGCTTAGTTAGTGACAATCCTGACTGTTCCAAAGATATAATAGCAGGTGGGAAAACAAAATTTGCTTTAATATACGACAGTTTACATGCAATTTCATCTTGCGATATCAGTTCTTGAGCTTGGAGAAAGGAAATTTTAGTTTTCGCACTTTTAATAAACTCAGAGGAAGAAACTAAACCAACTTCGGATGAACAGCTTTAAAAAGTAAAAATATGTTCTACATGACCAAAAAATCATTAGAATATGGCCAAATTTGCACAAATATTCTCTAAAGAAGTACCTTTATTCAATTAGTTCTTTCATGAAATGAATGTCTTTAAACTTTAGCATCGATCTTGTAGAAAGAAATATGCTAAATCAGAAATTCTAGCCCTAGTCATTATGAATAAATTTGAACAATTATACACCTGTATATTATAATACAACGTCTAGATGTAAAATAATATACCATACTTTAAAGAGAAATTCCAGAGTTATGTAACGAGAGTTGTGTAAGGCTTTTTGCTCACATACAGTAGAATTAATAACGTACATGCATTTCTCCCCCTTCCTCTGTTTCCATTTCCTTTTGTCATAAACCACGATGCCACTTGACCATTGGACAATGTCATGTTCATGTACTTGCAAGACCACTTAAAGAAAAAAAAAACGAAATAAATTAAAAAGAAGGGGGGAAATACTAGCTCTTACCGAAACGAGCTTAATGTAAGCATAGTCTCTTGTGTCAAGTGAAAGTTAGTGAAAAGTTGTCCACTCACTAGGTTTGCTCCTTCTTTTCTCTTTCAGCGTTTCATATGCAAAGATGGTCATCGTATACTAGTGCTATCATCATCAGGTAATATAGTGAACGAGACTCTTCGCTCCGTAGGCAGTACTAATGAATGGGATTGGCAAAGGAGAGGGCATTATCCTCTCGATTATATAGTGCGTTACAACTTCCATCTTGTACGCAACTTTAGATCAATGATACAGTGAAAAATACAAGAGTTTAAATCCGCATTCAAAAAGGGGAAATCAGAAATTTAATCCATGTGCAGGCACAGTAAAATATAGTACTCTTGTTTTATTCTGGTTTTGTATATATCTTCTAAAAAAACTAAAAAAAAACTGAACTCAAGACGTAAGAAGATAGGAAAGTTCATTTTATCACTCAGAAGGTGAATTCTTGCGCACTTACTTTTCCAGGATTACTTTAAATCACTTTTTTTTTTTCCTTCAGCGATAAATGTTATCTGAAAACTTATTTTATTAGTCATAATATGAGCCGTATGCACGAACAAAAGTCTATGTGCTATCTTTTAACATGGGACATAGACTTTCGTTCTCGCATACGCCTCATTTGTTCTAAAGATGTTCTGATAAACACCAGCTTACTCATGTTTGCATCGTACACTATTTTCTAATGTAAATATTAAGAAAAGTGACAATTTTACTGTAACGCACTTAAGCTATAGCCGAGACGAATCGGATTCTACACCCGCTACCGCTAACTTATTTTACCTCTTTCCTATGCTACAATCCATAACTACTTTTACTTGTGTGAAAAAAAAATAATAATGTTCAAATAGTGATTGAAAGTGCGAAAATATACAAGATTTTATTATTTGTAGTGTTTAAAATGTGTGTATAAAATGTAAAAGATGTGCACTTGTCATTCCCTAATAACACATCCATTGAATTTCATGTGTGAACGTATATAAAATGGAACTATTAAAATCTGTATAAAGAGCAAAGATTTATAACCATAAAGCCATAACCGAAGTTGATTAAAACATGATTGCCTATTGTATCCGATATACGAACAAGAATGCTTTCGAACCTTGACTTCAGTGTTACATTCATATATTATTTCCTTCGAATTTAATTTAATCACGTTAATTACTATTAGTGAGCCCTTTCTATTTTTCTCCTTTCTTGGAACTACCAGTAATATTTCTATAATTATCTGCTTCCATGTAGTGTGTAGTGTTAACGTAGTCAGTATTGTATTGTGTTGTTTTTATTTTCAATATGCATTTCAAGTGCATTATTTAGTCATGATATTTATTTTTATTATGTACATTGTAATTCTCTTTCCTGTCACCGTAACATTTCTTTCTGTATACTGATTTTAGTTTTCATTAGTGTTAAACGTTATTTTTAAGTGAGAAGAGTTTGCTGTAAGAGCGACTTTTAGGGTTGAAATATCCATATTATAATGAAGACTATTATATTTTATTATACAATGACGCTTGGAGATAATTTGAAACTAAAGGGAAATGAACAAAAATTTGAATTACGCAAAAATTAGAATTTGAAATTTCACTATGCTATAGACAATCTCGTAGATAGTTAAACTACAACATTGCATAACACTTATTATGTAAATTTACTAGCAATGTTTTCTATTAAATCTAATTACGGTATCTACAGTAAGATTTACAGTAGTAAAAAGATGTTTTCCAGACATTATTCCTAGTTTCGTACTCTGAATTTTAGTATTATGAAATGTAATTTTCTTAATTACAGCTTTTAAAAATTCTTTATTATTATTATTATTAATTTGTTTTGCTTGTGTGCTAATTCGGAGATATTCCAAAGTCTTACACAATCTCTTTTACAACTCTTCTCCATTTTATGTATAACTTCTACCTTTTGAGCTTTGTAAACACTTTGGTTTTGAGAGACAGACATCATGGAAAATGCATTTTAAACCGTACAACCAATTCTCGAATATTTTACTTCGAGTTAAAAAAAAATCCCTTTTGGTAGGTCTACAGGCTGAGGTAGATCTCGATTTTTTTTATTTTCAAAAATTCAAATCTCGCCTTATCTGAAAACTATCGAGAAACTATTTATTGATATGTAGATTATTCATCAAGAGCTATTCAACGATACTCGCTTTGTTTCGCTGGGAGCGCTGCCCCCAGAACCCCCTAGGGGGTTCGCCCCCAGCTTCAGTGCTTTTGAGAGGATGCGACTCCTTTATCTTAACCAAAATCTCCCTGCAGCACTACACCGCCATGGTGTCCATCTGCACCCTCCCACGGGGGGTGCGCCCCCAAAGGGGAGACTTGCCCCATTTATTGTAACCTACTCTTGGTCATACACCTTCAAAGAAAATTTCGTTTCTCTACCTTCATTGATTTGGAAATTTTTTGGGGGGCGCGGCCATTTTGGATCCAAGTTGACGACTTTTTGAAAGTTTTCTTATATTGTCGTGACCTACTTGTGATGGTACACCTTCAAGTAAAATTTCATTTATCCAGCTCAAACGGTGTGCAAAATGGGATTTTGGGCGGCCATTTTGGATCCAAGATGGCGACTTTTTCAACATTTCGTAAAAAAAATTTAACTACTAGTAACAATACACCTTTATGCCAAATTTCGTATCTCTAGCTCAAACGATATGGAAAATACATTTCTTGCTTCCGCCATTTTGGTCTCTGAGTTCATTAGGAAACATTTTTGTAATCAAACAGTGATGTTGTACCTTTATGCCAAATTTGATTTCAATAGCCCCAGCGGTTTAGGCTGTGTATTGTATACAACAACGGGTTCGGTGGCCATTTTGGATCCAAGATGTCGACCGATTTTGCTCATTAACGAACTTAACC
>JAGDQP010030117.1:2037-15852 GCA_022664845.1 Lepisma saccharinum | reverse complement strand
TTACATCCTCTACCTTTGTGTGTGCGCGAATCCATTCATTTGTCTTCTTGTCCCTCCTGGTTATTCCTAGCATGTATCTCTCCATTGCTCTTTGTGTGACTCAATCTTTGGGTCGTTTGCGCATCAATGTCCAAGTTTCACAGCCGTACATCATCACAGGTAAAACACATTGATTATAAACTTTACGCTTCAGACACGTTGGTAGTTTGCTTTTGAAAATAAAGTGTAGTCTTGCAAACGAACTCCACGTCATTTTACATCTTCTATTTATTTTATCCGTCAACTTGGCATTCGATGTTTTAAGCTGGCCTAGGCAAACATACTCATCAACTATTCATATTGGCTCTCCGCAAATCTTTATTTTCCTTTTTGCAGCATGTTGATTGTATATGACCTTTGTTTTACTTAAATTTATTTTAAGACCTATTTCCGAACTCTCATTATTCAGTTCTTCCTTTCTGGTTTGTAGTTCTTCCGCATTTGAAGCAAACAGGACTATATCATCAGCGAACCGTAGGTGATGAAGATATTCGCCATTAATTTTAATTCCAACTTCATCCCAGTTTAAATTTTGTAACACTCTCTCCAGGACCGCACAAAACAGTTTTTGGGAAATTGAATCTCCTTGCCTTACCCCCTTTCCAACTTTAAATTTTTCACTTTCTTGATGTAGTCTAATGACAGATATGGCAGTCGAATAAATGTTTCGCAGTAGCTTGTATATTTGTTTGCAAATTATGTGGTCAGATTAATTGATAAGAGTTTTGCTAGAAAGTACGCAAGTATTTGTGATGTATTTTCAGCGATGTGCAACATTTTATTCGATAATTTATTGTGGTGTATTTTGTATTTACGCTTTTCAAACGACAAGCTGTACAGTACTGAAACGAAACAAACAATGTATTTTCTACTTATCTGGCGTATAAAATAGACTCCACTGTAATTCAGAGTATGAAATATTTAGTTATGATGAAATATGACTACTTACAGTCACTTGAAGCCTATTTTATACATCACGTAAGTATAATATTTTAGAAATATAGTTATTCACGCAACCATACCATTATTTTAAAATGTATTTTTCTGTTCCTAGACTAGATTAAATATTAATATGATCCCTGTGTTTCAGATAACCTTGCCAATGTGTTTATCAAGAAAATATATAGCAATACTGAAACTGGTTTCCAAAACGGTGAAGAGCCTTCCGCTGATTGGCAAGAAAATACAGGTACGCTTATGGTCAATATGTCTTTCAGAAAGTGCCTTAGTTGTATAAACATACGGTGGTCTTTTCGTGCTTACTAGCAAACCATCAATGAAATCATATCGAAACCTACCCTAAAATTTCGATAGGGGGAATCTACGTTCTATAGAAAAATCATACACAAAAAATTAGCTCTCCAATTTAACTGCGGGGTACCGAGACAGAGGCTGCAACATTGATGCGAAGTGTACAAAAAGTGTATTTTTTATCATTCTCTCAATGTAAGTCACTTGTCCTTCACTTTTATTCTGGAATGAAACATTACCGAGTTGTAGCGTCACCTCCCACACCGGGGACGTATTTAGGTGGTCTGGTCTCCCAAAATTCAGATTTTGTTGTAAAATCCATACAATTTTGACTATTAAAAAAAAAAATCAGGGGCCCAGACCCCTAAATACGTCCCTTACGAGAAGTGCTGTGGTGCGGGAGGTGACGCTACAACTCGGCAGTGTTTCATTTCAGGACGAAAGTGAAGGACAAGTGACTTACGTTGATTGAATGATGAAAAATACAATTTTGTACACTTCGCATCATTGTTGCAGCCCTTATCTCCGTACCTCGCAGTTAAATTGGGGAACTAAGTTTTTGTGTATGACCTTTCTACAGAACGTAGATTCTCATAGCAAAATTTCAGGACACGTTTCGATGTGATCTTATTGACGATTTCCTTGTCAGTCCAGGAAATATGGTGGTTCTGAGAATACTTCATACCTGAGGTCACTCAGTTTCTGTTTTGCAATTTTGCCACATTGGCTTTAGCATTGTTTGCTAAGAGCAAGGACCTTTCCTAGTACCCAACGACGGCTGCATTTATCTGCTGGTGCATTTCGTAACATTCTCCACAGTGGTAATGGTTTCACCAGTAGGAAAGAACTTGTAATAGACAGCACTAAGTGCTTGCTGTTCACCTCACTAATAACAAAATATTTTGTGGTGTGAACTTCGGTTTTGGAAGATGTTTGGGGTTGCATCAAGGTCCAATCACTGCCCATGTCCCTTGCGATTATCGTACAGGATCCATTTCTCATCAAACACTGTAATACGATCGAGTAGGGTCTGTGGTCACGAACCAACAGGTTATTGCTAAATTGAATAAAAAAAAGAATACATTACAAAATAACACTGATAACTGTGGTTCTTACTCTTGTTTATACACTAATTCTAACTCCGTTTATTATTTAGGAGTATTATAAAAAATTAAAAAGAGAGACAAAAAAAATGGAGACCATGCCCTATCCCGGATTGAGCTGAAATGTTTCCTAAAGTGGGAAAAAATATTCATAAAATGGAAGCTATTTTTAATACAAAGTAAACATCATATATAGCAGTTTTATCTCATTTTTCCCTTTAGCTCAAGTAATTTTGTACACACGTAAAAGCAAGTGCTTAATTTGAATATTAATTGTTGAAATTCATCGCAACAAATAAAACATTACAGCTGCAATCTTAACCGACCTTGTCTTTGGTTGGGGATATTCACTAAAGAAAACAACGTATGTGTTACTGTCCACCCGCTGCCGTTTGTGGTGCTCCGTCAGTTCATCCATTTATTTTTCCCACTTTTCATTTTTGCTGTAGATGGTCCAAAATAATTGAACTGTTTGACAGTGGTACGTAAATTTGTCTTCACATATGCCTTTAAAGGATCATTAGCTGATTTGCATTTTCTCCCTTTCTTATTGTAAACGACTTGTAATTAGTGTTTATATTGGGGCTGATATTAAGCTGAAAATGTCTAAAATATTGATAATGTTCATGTGAAATTTATGTGGAATTGGTCGTTACACTTTTGCATAGCGAGAGTGTAAGAGGGAAAATCTAACGTAAGTTGCATGAATTAGGGAACAAACTTAGAGTTGCGTTTTTCTTAAATTGGATGCAAATTCTTAACACGATGTTCTTTACAACACAGGTATATGAGTTACATATAACGCTTCAATTTAGTCAAAAAGAGAGAATTAATATCAAAAGTAAATGAATTTACATTTGGAACGTTGATTGAGTACATACGTAACAGCTTTTGTACTGAAATTAGAGCAAGTACAGAGCAAATTCAGCGCAGTCCAACCCGCGTACCTTTAAAGTGATGTTGGAGAAAGTATAGCTGTGTATCGATCGATGCTTGATGTTGATTCAAAGTAAATTTCACACACTATAAAAGTATTTTTCTTCTAACTGTCATCGCTGATGTATGCAGCAGAGTTCTAGCTTTGAATCTAGACCGTAATCGAAGTCATTCGTCGAGAACGTAGTCTAACGTCTGAAACTGAAGCGAAGAGAAGAGAGGTCTGAGCTTTGTCCCGTGGTTTTTATATGTACTTCTTTGAGTGATGAAATTCATTGATGCTCTGTTTTCCAATGGTTCAAGGTACTGCAGTGTGCTACTCTCAGTTATTCATAGTTTTGCAGTCTTTTACTGTGTGCTCAAACATGGCTGGCTTTATACTCAGGATATCGGTCATTGCTATCATCAATTGCGTATGTGTGTGTAAAATTCACATCGGGAAGGGCGGAATCCATAGTGCTGTTACCGCCCATAAAATTAATTTTATCTTATCTTTATCATATACCTAATACTAAAAGCTGTTCGTGTTCAGAATCTCTATCCGCCGTGTTTTATTGTATTAATAAATTACAATAAATTGAAGAATCTTAAAATTAACGGAAATTAATGTTTAAAATTATTGTACATAATTAAATTAACTGAAATCGAGTACAAGTACGGACTATAACATTGTGTTGGAGACTGTTCCCCGGCACGAATATTTTTCTACTAGCGACGCACTGTCCGTTCTGAAGTATAGTCTCACTCCATACCCTCATCATGTTATGAAACGCTTTCGTCGCTGTATATTTCAGTTTTAACTCATGCAACAAAATGACGCTTGTAACACACCTTATGACACTTGCTGATGTACTTTATATGCCGTGAAGTCTGCATGTTGCTGTGATTTCAACGGGTATTACTTCCGGTTCCATCGGGTCCCGTATCATAGGGACTGTTGAATGTTTGTATTATGTCTTTCGTTTCCGAACAATCATGCTAATTGTATTTGAAACAAATCGACAATGTATGTGTTCTTTAGAATGACAGTCCTCCCACTGGGGAAACTGTTACCACACTTTGGTTGTTTATAAAAAATAATAATAATAGCCACTGGCGGGACAGACCGTTGGCCCTGATCCTGCCCCAACGCCATCTGCCCGCGTTTGGTGGAACTGCGTCCACCTGGGTGTCGGCTGTGTGGTCAGCACTGCGCGCACGTAACCACGAACAGGCGTATCAGGGTCTTTCTAGACCGAGCGTGGCCGTCACATTTTTATTCATGTGACTCCCCAGTTTGCCTCACGACGCTTTAGCATTCCAGTTTAGCCGTCGGGATTTCATTATCCGTTTAATATCAGGTGAATTATGCAGTTCGTGGAGTTCTTCATTATGCATTCTCCTTCAGTCTCCGGCCGTCGTCTCCTTTCGGCCCGTGTTTCTTTCACAAAACTATTTTCAAACACACGGAATTTATGTTCAACTGGCAGAGTTGTACTTCAGCTTGCAACCATAAAGTATTACCGGCAGAATAACCGTTCTGTATATTTATAATTTCAGCTTTCTTGATATTAATCGCGAGGTTTGGAGTTTCTGGACTGAATAGAAACATGAGTGGGACTTTTTATTTCTTCCGTGATCTGATCATTGGTTAACTGTATATAGCTTAGACCGAGAACATATACACACAAAAAAGTGATCTTGTGCACTTTCATATAAAATGGAAAAATATGTGTTAAATATGGTGTAGATATAACAGAAGGTTATTCTGGAGAGAACAGTATGTTTAACTTAATATCGTATTTAAAATATTTTTTTTCTTTATTTGCAGAAATCGAAGCTACTGAAGTTGCAGAAGGTGTATATATAAGACCGTTCTGGAAGCGAAAGTACAAAAACGGCATGGATTCCACCCAGATATTATTAGACATTATAAAGCAGGAAAAGTTTCAGAAAGTACTGAGTAGTGATACGAAAAACGATGAAATTTGGCACCAGATTGCTGCAGAGTTGTCTCGCAGGGGTGCGAAGATACGTCGAACCACGATCGAGGAAGCTGCGTTTAAATGCTATAATCGGTGGAGTTTTCTGCAACAGAAGTATTTAAAATTCAAGATGTGTGCAAGCAAGCCAGGGATTTGGATGAAACCACCAAAATATTTTGATGAAATTGATGACCTAATGTCTTCTGTAGTTGAAGGTAAATGCCCATTTCATATATATACTTTACATTACAGGATACAAAGACAGGCGTACACAAACACAGTAGAAAAGTAGCAACGTTTCGCATCGAAAAACCGTGTTCACATGATAGGAGAGAAAATGGAGAGAGAGGACTGGTTCTAAGGAGTCGCCATGTTGCCTGTTGATGCTTATAGAGGCGGGAAAATGACAAAAGGAACCGAAGAAAGCTCCAAAGGGAAGAAAGTGCAAAGGTTACTAGGAGTAGGTGAGAGGCTTCATAAAGGAATAAGAGGGTAGAGAATCAGAGGGAAGGGGCCGCGGTAACTCGGTGATGGAGCGCTTATCTCTGGTTCATGGGGTGTCCAGTTCCATCTCGGCTTGTACCATGTGGGCTTTGTGATGGATAAACCCCGTGGTCATGGGTTTCCTCGGGGTGCTCCCGTTTCCTCCCACTTTCTTCATTCCATCAATTCTTGCATCATCATTCATCCGGCCTGACCCAATGTCGTCTAAAGACCTTAAAATTAAATTCAGAAGGAAGGTCGGGTTTATGGTTGGCGGAAAGGATAGAGATGTACGTCTGCTCTTATCTGTTTCTAACTGTGGCGGGTGAGTCAGAGTTTAGAATTTTCAGGATGCTGACTCGAAACATTTCGTCTAAGGTGTGGCCCTGATGGAAGTATGGTGAGATGCGGATGCAGCTCAGTTGGTAGAGAGCTCACCTCTGGTACTACAGGTCGTCGGATCGATCTCTGCTCATGCCATGTGGGCTTTCTGGTGGACAAACACCGTGTGCGTGGGTTTTCTCGGGATGCTCCCGTTTCCTCCCGTAAATGCTAATAAATATATGTTCTGCATTACTCTCTGTATACTATATAGTCATTTGATTTTGCCTGCTTTGATTCCTATTCTGTAGGAAGAGTTTCTGTTATTACTCTTGCTTTTTTCCCTAGTAAGTGAAGCCTGTACTTTTTTTTTTTTTGATATCTATGCAATTGAATTTTTTCATTGGAAATGTAGAATAAATAGCAAATGTATATTTTTATTTGAAAACTATACAAAAAACTATGGTAGATGGTTGGCTACCAAAGGAGTAGGGAAAGGACTTAGAAATGTAATTTTTGTACGAGTTATTTTCGTAGTTACATAATCATTATAACTTCGATTAAGCGTATCCAATGGTATTTTTAGGTACGTTCTTTGCCTATGTATGTTAAATACACCTGGAAAATCTTGGACTTTAAATTGGATAAAAGTGTGTAAACCATGTTTTTGAGAACTTTCTGAGTTTTACTTTATTTTAGATATTATAATGTCGACTAAGCTTTCTAGATTTGTAGATATTCTTTCTTAAGTGATGTCCAGTCTTCAACCTGTTTTCAAATTAGGACTAAAAGGTTGATCAATAAATATTTTGGAGCATTCATGTAGTAATTACATTATTATTGCAATAATTTCTTTAACATTGTTACTTCCAGATGTGGATACGAGCATTGTAAAGGAAGCTCTAACTCCAGGATTGGATAAATATTGGAAAAGGAAAATTACCGGCGACCGTACGGTCACTGAGCTTCTAATAGAAATCCTGAAAGAAGAAAGATTCAACAAACTTCTGCACTGTAACTCTGTAATCAAAAGCAAATTATGGGAAGTGGTGGCGGATGAACTCTCCAAACGAGGTGCACCGTTACCTTGTCCAACTAGGAAACAAGCTGGGATGAGATGTCATCAGAAGTGGATTTATCTGCGTCGTATCTACAGAAAATTCACGGAGCGTATGGAAAGTGGAGACACTCGCAAAGTGCCTAGGTACTTCCAAGATATTCATGATTTGATGGCCCCAACTGAAAATGTGGAAGCTGTTACAGTTTTAGACCCAATCGAGATTGTATCTCAATCAGCGACTGAACCTTCAGTGTATGTAGAAATAGGTAAGAGACTGTTTGTATTATGGCAGTAAGTCAAATAACATATCACCTCGAATAGTATTTTACGAGAAGTCAATTTTTTGTCATAAAGGTATTCTTGTAAGAGGTAATTACACGTGATGTTGGTGTGAAGTGGTTAATTAAAAAGTCTGGAAACACTATTTTATTTATGAGAGAGAGTTAAAGAAATGAAAGCCAAATACTTACAAGTAATAGGTAGAGGGTGCTGTCTGTGAGGGTTAGTAATGTATTCTGTATACTTTCGATATCTTATGGAAATAACTTCGGATTTTTCATACTATTGTTTATCCCGCGTCGATGCATTATAATTTACATCTCACGAATTAGATGTTGGTTTCAAGTGTGTACTGTAGCCCAAAGAGCCCCCCCTCCCCCATCTCAAAGTACAGAATAGAAGGGACAGCTGTTTTGTTGATCGTTGTAAATTGTACTGTCTCTCTGCTTATTCAACTTATTGTTTAGTCTTTTTTCTTTTAAATTTAGTGACGCTGCATAAAGATGCTCTTATTACCTAATGTATCTCTGATTCCGTTGTATACTAGCAAAAAAATGAAAGTGTTGTCAGTCGTGGCTATTTTTGGAACAGTTTATGGGACCACCGTGGTTCAATTGATAGAGCGCTCACCTCTAATGCTAGAGGTCGTCGGTTCGATCCTTGCTCATGCCATGTGGGCTTTGTAGTGGTCAAACACCGTGTGTGCGTGAGTTTTCTGTGCGTTCTCCTGTTTCCTCCCACTTTCTTTATTTCACCATCCCATCATCATCCATACGGCCTTCGCCATAGTTTCCTAAAGAGTGATTATCCAGACACAGACTCATAAACACACATACCGTCATGAAACATAAGGCCTCTCAATTTGCACTGTCTATTAAATGTCTGTGAGGAAAACAGAGATCGATAGAAAAGAAAAGTTTTTTAAAAAAGCAGTTTTTGCATTTCTTCTACGACCACAATTGTTTCTTGAGGTTTAAAATTAAAACATCCGCCATCAACCCTTCAAAAAAAGTACAATATAGCTCGGCTACTATATGTTTTCTTAATAATGTTTGTATTTATATGACGAGTTTCCCAAAAGCTACGCAACCCACACTTTCATGGAGCTAGCTGGTGGAGGAGGTGCAATGGTCAAACTATGCTGTGAAGCGACAAAGGGATACACGTCTCAAGCAATTGAACATTGGGAAAATAAGAATATACCTATTCCCTGTTCTTTCCTTTTCACAGCACATTTGTGGTGTATATCGATAATTCCCTAAAGTTGTTTCAGTGGAAACGAGGGTAAACGGCAAACAAAATTCCGTTGTATTAAAAGCAAAGCATTATTGTTTTATGGACGACATTTGATGAAATAGTGATAGCAGCCTAAATATAATAAAATATATGCTTTTATTGCACGTTTTGGTCAAAATACATAACCTAAAGTTAAATATTGTATAATACTCGTATGCGCTTATATGATGATTAAAAATATGCATTTATTTGATAAAAACAGCTTTATCGTATTCATAGAAGTTAAGCATGCAGGAACAACTCAGAATAAAGATTTGACGTCATAAACATCCGACCCCTTATACCCCTTACGTATTAAACGAACAAAGATCAGTGGGATGTAACATATTATTTCGATCTATAAGCTTTCGACTCTTAAGCAAACATACTGATGGGGCAGAAAAGAATTATATATTTATTTCACCTGTCATGATTACAAATCCATATCGATAGGACACTAAACCCAGAAAGAATTTGTATGCATTTGGGTTTTATTTCCTTTGTTATTTCAAAACAAAATGGGTGTTTTTAGGCTATTGCATGATTACTCTATACTAGTGCCGCATACCCTTATCTCTCACAATAATATATTTACGGAAAAACGGACATCACAAACGTATTTCCCGTAAAATTGTAGCTCAGAATGACATATTACACCCATTTAAGAAAATCAATCGCGATTCAATATGGCGGCAATGAAGAACATACCTTCCAACACGTAGTGCCTTCCACCTTCACCAATTTAAGAACATAAGGATATTTCCACACTTTTTTTTATCACTTTGCACAGACAGAACTTTTATATCATTTATATCTTCGAAAATAATTACGCTCGAGTGGCCAAAATTTGCATGTGCACATATTTTGACATTCTAATCATGACAGAAGAAAAAAAAAATATATAATTATTTTCTGTCCCATCAGTATGTTTGCTTGTCAGTGAATCATACCACTCTTCAGAATAAACTGAACAGGATGATTTTTTTTTTCTCCTCAGTATTTGAAATGGTTTGAAAGCTATTTATACTTAAGCAGTAGATCTTTTCAGGGTAGAATTAACAATGTTACATAATCAGCAACTAGTATAGCAATCAGTATTTTTTAGGGGTCACTCCTAAATAAATTTAATAAATTTATAATTGACTTATGTACAACGATCTCCTATGTTACTCCCCTCTTGTACGCTGATAACTTGCATTTGATTGAAAAGATTAATAATTATCAGGGCATGATAAAGCTTCAGGCTGATATTAATAATGATATCTATTATATGATATTAATGATATCAATGGTATTAATTCAATTCTTATACTAGAGAAATTTGGCCCGAGCCCAATCCAGCCCGAATGTACCTAGGCCCGGCCCAGCCCGGGCTCGGAAAGCTTTAGAAGTTTTTGGCCCGTGCCCGGCCCGGCCCGATAAGTTTTAAAAATTCTTGGCCCAAGCCCGGCCCGGCCAGATAAATTTTAAAAAGTTTTGGCTCGAGCCCCAATATATTTGTATCTGGTATAATAATAATAATAATAATATAATATAATGCATACAAGCCTATGTAAGTGTTTGAACAATGTGATGCGCTTAGATTTGCTAGTCATTTTAATTTCATACTACAGGATTGCCGTTCCAATTTATTTCTAACACAAAGGATCAAAATAATCCTTTCGCTTTGAAGAGTAGGATTACTTGTAGTCGTAGGTTTCTTAAATCCAGCAAAGAAGTAGCTAGTCAAAGTATATTACAAAACAAATTATCAGAAATTTGACCCCACCCGCAAGACCTACATTTGCACGGTATTAGACTGCAACCCTGACTTCATCCACCATTCCTTCCAGAGGGTAGCTGAAGTGGAGAGAACAACAAAGACTGCGGTTTCCTTTCATTTTTATATCAAGACGAGAACTCTGACTGTTCACCCACTGGAATCCAATGGTTGGATTGACCATATTCTGGTATTGACACGGACCATCAGCAGAGGAAGCTTCAATACGCATACTTTCTTTTCTTATTTATTGAGGTAAGGGCATGAAGTCACTCGTGTGACTGCCGACTGGGGTCAACGTTCCGGTGAACAACTAATCCTCTATAGCGAAAATGGAGCCGCTAAGCAACACCAACTGTAAATATTACATTGTTTGTAATACCTTTCACTCCACGTGGCGTGCACACAGACTTGAACTTTTGGCTTTATTCCAATTATCGTTTAAAGAAAATCAGTAATTATTGAACTGATTTAAAGAAGTGCAATTAATCGGCCCGGCCCAAAGAAATAGCGGAGCTGGCCCGGCCCGTGCATCTTATACAATATACTAATATTAATGGGATGGAATTGAATCTAAATTTAATTTTTAAGACCTTTAGGCAACTTTGGCTCAGGCCACATGGATGATAATGGGGTGATTGATGGTATGATGAAAGTGAGAGGAAACGGGAGAAATCCGAGGAAACCCACGCACACTGTGTGTGTCCACCCCAAAACCCACGTGGCACGAGCAGAGTTTGACCTTACTAATGAGATTGAAATCTGGTGGAACAAGAATAAAATGAAAGTTAACACAGCAATATAAACAGCGTGTTTTAAAATTATACCGACAAACTTCTGGAGGTGATTCCTCACATCTGAAAAAGACGAAAATTCCTCTGACAAATTTTCGAAATTTGCATAGTTTCGGAGCTACAGGGTGCCGAAAGCGTGAGAAAATGAATTTCAAAGCTTCATATTTCTTACATGACGAAAAGTAGAGCTGACCCCTCAAAGTCCTTTAAATTGCACTATTCCAAAATACGTATTTCAAAATTCCGGAATGGGCGCGCAAGGATTTCCCCAAAGGGATTAGGAAATTCCCAGAAATTCTCTGAAGTAAATATGGGTGGAAATGAGCGTGAATGAGACTGTTTTCTACCAGGAAACAGTAATTTGTTTGCGCCAAGTCGATATCTCAAATAGATTCCATACGCCGAACGATTTTCTAAAAATAAAAGAAAATAAGATTGGTTGCATAACAAGTAGGGGTAAGAATGACATAATTTCGTCGAATGTTATATTTATTTCTTATCAAAGATATTGAATAACATTGCCCGATTGGATTCTGGGGATGGCGTGTGTCATCTTTACTCACACGGGAAGTCGTTTAATTCATGCTCATTTCGACCTAACTCTACTTCATAAAAATTCCGAAATCTCCTACTTCCTTTGGGGATTGTCTTGCGCGCCCATCGTGGAATTTTGATGTACTTTCAAATAGTTAAAGTATTTGAGTTACCATGCCGTATCAGCTCTACTGTTCGTGGTGTTAGAAATATGAAACTTTAGAAATATGAAACTTTTAAGTGCCTTTTCCCACACTTTCGGCATCCTATAGCTCCGAAACTATTCACATTTCGATAATTTGCAAGAGGAACTTTCGTCTTGTTTTGATGTGAGGAATCACCTGGAGAAGTTTGCCGGTATAATTTTAAAACAAGCTGAATTTAGCCAATGAAATCACTCATTAAAAATAATAAATAAAGTTTTTAGGCTATATATTTAGCCAGTGGAATGTTTTAAATAGAACTTAGTCGCATAATACTCTACGAAATACTGGTGAGACCCAAAATAGAATATCTGGTAATAATTTGGAACACCTGAATCGAATTGTCTAAAAAAGACTAGAGGCTTTAGAAAAAGGTTTTATAGATTCCTTTGTTTTAAAATTAAATTGAATTACTATTCTTACAAAGATTATTATCGGTGCTCCAAATTTGGTCCAGCACCGTTGTACATCAGAATGGATAAGCAATTCCTCGAAGATCTACTCCAAAATTAAACTTACTGTAAATATTTATTAGATAAACTTTGTAATCATATTCCCACACAGTCTTTCAGATTCTTGAACAGTCTGGATACAAAGAGATATGTTAAAGGTATTTTACATAGCATAGTTGCCAACTATAATTTCATTACTTGAAGACTTGATAAACTTACTCCCCACAAAAAAGAACACAATGTTATTTGTATCTATATATCTTACAATTTGTTCTTGGTTTGACATAGTGCTGAACGTTTTCATCACTACGTACATTCATGTATTTTTTCTTGTTTTATAATAATACTTGAGTCTTTTGCGTCGACTAGTCGGCATCGCGCTCGACTTTAGTGCGAGCTGGCCCGGGTTCGATTCCCGATGGGGGCTCAAAATTTCGGTGTTGAGGACGCTACGTGAATAAAAGAAGTAGCGAATTGTTTCATGAAAGTCAGACACACAGTTACGAAGACGCGTTACGCTGACTACGTAACCTTCTACTTGAACGTAATACAGCCATCTGACAGGCCAGGGCCCTAAGGGGCTGTCACGAGATCCAATTTAGTTTTTATAGTAACACTCAGTGCGATATTGGCTTTTTACTCAGCTGTTCACTGCACTTAAATAAAGTTTGTTATTATTATTTATTTATTGCAGATTGGCAGTCTTCCGAACAGGAGCCACCGCAACAAGTTGAAGGTTTATTTACAGATGTGTTTTGGCATCAAGATGTGCCTGCTACTGGACTGAATGTGACCCAGTTATTGTTAAGCCTTATAAAACAAGATAAATTTCTGAAACTAATGAGTAATAAAAATATAGTGAAAAAGAAATTATGGGAGATGATTAGTGATGAAATGGCCAGATTGGGCGCACCAATCCCTAATTGCACACGAGCGGAAGCTGGCGTCAAGTGCAGAAGCCGGTGGAAACAGCTCTGTCTTGAGTATAGGAAACATCAGGAGGTGGGGGAGAGAACTAAAAGGATTCCAAAATATTTGAAGGAAGTGGAAGCAGTGGTGGAAGCCCGAGAACAGCATATGAAAGCAATTTCAGAAGAGGAGATGGTGGATGTTTCTGCACTGATACCACCAACGCCTCAACCTTCTCAAGGCGAATCAGCAGTTGCCGAAGAAATAGCAGGTAGTTATTCTTATATTTTTCATTCGTTAGATATATCTTTGGTATTTCTATCTTTAGGGTGATTGAAAAGTCGCGCACATCAAAGTAAATTTGTTACCGTACGTACCATTAATTTGACCTTGTCTTATATTATAGAAGTCAGTTTTGTGTAAAATTTGTTTACAAAGTTATCATAGGTGTAT